>AWOL01S0011548.1:211049-230405 GCA_000715115.1 Nicotiana otophora
TCAAACATTCAAGCAAGCAAATATTTCTCTGTACTAGTGTCTCTCCCCCCGACAACGCGTAGTCTTTTGTAATAGCTTTCATTAATTAATGCAATCAGCTTTCATTCTCAATTGCTCATTTCAGTTCTCTCAATTGCTCACGACATCGGTTTTTCCGTATGGCACTGACATTCTCGTCTAGTGTACGGAGGGGACCTCAGTTGGCGGACAACAACCACACTGACATTGGTTGCTTAGCCTTACGTCGCCCTTCCAAGGAATCTCAAAAAGTCGTCGCATAACAGTTGGTATCAAAGCCTAGTCTCGACATCGGACGAGGGAACACATCGCAATTACCATTATTTCTGGCCATGGTGAACTATGGGGATCGCATCGCGGTCCTTGAAGAGACGGCTGACGTATTACGGCCCATCGTGGATACAGTGCCCGATCTAAGAACCAGCCTAGTGCAAAGGTTGGACGATCTGGACCGCAGAATGCGGCAGGCCGAAGTTGATATAGCAAATACCAGTTGCGACTCTAAAGGAGACCGGCAAACACCAACCATAGAGGTAGCCGAAATTCATGGAAAATTCGAGGAGCTCCAATAGGAGCACACCGAGGATTTAGCCCATCGGGAACTAGAGGCAGACAGGGTGACTGTCATGCAGCAAATCATAGACAACTTGACAGGCCAGCTCAATATTGTCAATATTGCCCTACAATGCCTGCTTAAAGGAGGTGAAAACCAAATCAAGGTTGCTATGAACATCACCCATGTGCCACAAAAGCTGAAAATTCTGGAGCCAAAGCCATACAACGGAGCTCGGGATGCTAAAGAAGTGGAAAATTTCATCTTTGACATCGAACAATACTTCAATGTCGTAGGAGAGTTAGAAGAAGCCAAAAAGGTAGCAATTGTTGCCATGTATCTTCAGGGTGACGCTAAAATCTGGTGGCGAGTGAAATATAAAGCCATCAGGGCTAGGGAAGATACTCTCAAGACATGGGGCAGAACTGAAGACAATCATACGCCTGCAGCTCTTCCCCGAAAATGTGGAATACAATGCACGGAGGAAGCTGCGGGAACTCTGCCAGACCAGGTCAGTGCGGGATTAGGTGCAGGAATTCTCCGCGCTCATGCTAAACATACGGGATATGGGGGACAAAGACAAACTATTCGCATTCATAGAAGGTTTGAAACCTCATGCTCGTATGGAGCTGCAAAGACAAAAGGTAGATACCCTGCCCAAGGCGATCCAAGCTGCAGAATGCCTTGGGGATTATCATATGGAAACTCAGAAGGATAGGCCCCAGCCGCCTGTCCGAGGGGGATACAATAGGAGCCAACCTAGCAATGGTGGCCCTAGCGAAAATGGAGGAGATAGAATGGCATCCAAATCTAAGACTCCTTCCTCAAGCAGCAACAATGTTGCATCCATCAACAACAATTAGTGGAAAAAGCCCCCTTCAGAATGTCGTCATTGCGGCGGGGAACATTGGAACAATCAATGCCCTCGTACACAGATCAATGCTCATCAGATTGTTGAAGATGAGTCAGATGACGACACAGATGACGCAGAGCAAGCAGGTGTCTTCAATGCAATTGTTGGCTCTATTCTTGATACCTTAGCATGAACGAATATTGGTAACCCTAAGAAGAACGCATGCCCAATCTCCAAGAAACGGAAAAAGAAGGTGGATAAGAGGCCTCCTACCACACAAGAGAGGACCCTAATGTTCGTCGAAATGAAAGTAAACGGCAGACCCATTCGGGAAATGATAGACACGGGTACTACTCATAACTACTTAGCCTCGACTCAGGTAGAGCGCCTCTGTCTAGTTGTGCAAAAGAGTAGGGGTCTTGTCAAAGCTATCAACTCATCGCCTCAGCCAGTAAGTGGAATAGCCAAAAAAGTGCCAATGAAGCTTGGCCCATACAAAGGAAGATTCAAGCTACGCATAACAATCATAGATGACTTCGAACTGATAGTAGGATTGGAATTCCTAAGGCAAACCAATACCATACCGGAACCATATGCCGATATGCTTCTGATGATGGGAGAAAACAAGGCCAAACCCCGCATCATACCATGCATACCCATAACGATGGCCCTTGAAAACATCTCGGCCATGCAGTCGAAGAAAGGAGTCAAAAGACTTGAACCTATGGTTCCGGCTACCCTCAACGTCCAGAATCAAACATCATATCATCAGCCTCAAATGACTGATGACGCCCTCAGTGTGTGAAGACTTATCAAGCATGCCAGAAGGACAAGTCGGATTGCTCAGCGCAAGCGAGACTCTTGGAGCCACCACCTGTCCCAAAGAGACCTGGGAAAGCGTTTCCCTAAAATTCATCACATGATTACCCAAGGTCGGAGATCTTGCAACAATCTTGGTTGTGGTAGGCCGGGCTTCCAAGTATGCCACCTTCATAGCAGCCCCATAGAACATATTGGCAGAAGATACAGCTCGACTTTTCTTCTATCAGATTGTCAAATATTGGGGCCTGCCCAAAGACATCATTAGTGACTGTGACTCACGCTTCACTAGAAAATTTTGGACCCATCTCTTCAGGTGCCTCGGATCCAAATTGAGTCACAACTCAAACTTTCATCAACAAGATGGCGAGACAGAACGGTTCAATGACATGCTGGAGGAATATCTCTGCCACTTTGCAATCGGATCATAGAAGAATTGGGTGAAGCTTCTGGATGTTGCTCAACTGTGTTTCAATTCACAAAATTGCTCCAGTACAAATAAAATCGCTTTTGAAATTATTACCGGACAGCAACCGTTACTCCTACAGACTATGAATACATCAGACATGCCAAAATCGCCTCGAGCTGCCTGTTTCTCAAAGGAATGGGAACAAACTTTGGAGATAGTGCAGAGCTATCTTGTCAAAGCCCAAGAGAGGGCAAAGAGGTATGCCGAGCAAAACCTTCGCTTTGTCCAACATCAAGCAGGAGACAAAGCGATGGTAAGAATCCCAAAGCGGTACTTGTTTGCAGAGAGGACCCATGACCCTCACCTATTACAAAAATATATCGGACCCTTGTCTATTGAAAGACGCATTGGGAAAGCCACATACCAAGTAAATACCCCAGCCTGGTGGAAAATCCATCTAGTTTTCCATGTCAGCCGCCTAAAATCTTTTCAGAAAGACATGGAACATCATTCACAAAGCCACCTCACAAGACAGAGGGCAGCAGACCTCCAAGCCAACTAGAGCCTGATCAATCATCATCTTGCAGGTAAGGCTCCGAGGACGTCGCCAACTCAGGTGGGGGAGAATGTTATGGGATGCTTTCCAGCCACGCCCCATGACCCCTTGGACGCACCCTGTGGCGTCCTGACAAGCCTCTCAATGCCCAGCGCCATGGTCGTCCCGTAGTCTCGGCAGCGCCAAGTGACACGCGCGCATGTGCCTATGTCGTCCCACCGATAATCCTCGCAAGCGGCTGAAAAAATGCCAACAGTGTCGCGCACACAGACAATGTCGCGCGCACAGACAATCATGCTGCCAACAGCGCCGCGCGCACGAACAGTGTCGCGCGCACAGATCCTGATGCCTTGCCAGCGCCTGATCGCAGACAGATTCCAACAGCGTCGCGCGCACCAACAATGTCGCACGCGCAGACCCTTATGCCAAGTGCCAGCACCCAGCCGCAGGCAGATACAAATAGTGTCGTGTGCGCCGACAGCACCGCGCGCACAGACCCTGATGCTCAAGACAAAGTTGCTACCAACAGACTTGCTTTTACATTGTAGAAGACTAAGTCCTTTTCATTGTAATTATAGAGTAGTTTTATTTCATTTTCTTTCGGTGTGCTTCTACAACTTTTATAGGTCAAGCAAGTCATGTGACTTTGGTTTATTGTTTTGAAGACATTATTAAGGGGATCAAGCATTCAAACATTCAAGCAAGCAAATATTTCTCTGTACTAGTGTCTCTCCCCCCGACACCGCGTAGTCTTTTGTAATAACTTTCATTAATTAATGCAATCAGCTTTCATTCTCAATTGCTCATTTCAGTTCTCTCAATTGCTCATGACATCGGTTTTTCCGTACGGCACTGACAATCGCGTCTAGTGTACGGAGGGGACCTCAATGGGCGGACAACAACCGTACTGACATCGGTTGCTTGGCCTTACGTCGCCCTTCCAAGGAATCTCAGGAAGACGCCAGTAACAGTATGGATGTGCCTACTTTTATGATCATACTGGATATATTATTATTGTTATTGTATTTTTAGAATTTCTTTAATGGATCTTCATACCAGTTTTGAACACTTCATCTAGTGGAAGACTTGGAAACATTAGCATTCAGTCAACCATCAAACTCAAGGAAGACTAGTAACATTTTGAAAATTTCATCATCTTGTTAGTATCGAATCTGCCAATAACGAAAAAACAAATTGATTGCTAAAACAGTCTAATCGTTCCTTTATTTTGAAGACAACTTAACCGAAACATTAATTAAAAGAGAGACAGAACCTTGGTAACATTATCAAAACGAATTCGTCCAAAAAAGCTAAATCAAAAGCAAGATAAATTTCCACCCAACAAGCTGATTCGTTTAGCTTTGAAAACGTACTCTTGAATCATTTCTCGTGGACTTAAATAAAACCTTTTTCTTATACAAATTGAAATTATTTACACATTCTCATCCCCTTAACTATAATTTACACAGAATACAACTTATTTAGTACTTATTTAAATAAGTTACAACTATTTTCAGAATATTACATACAATACAATTTTTTTAAAATCTACAACATTTCATATATCTCTCTTAATTAAGTTAATAGTATTGACTCCTTAATTTTTGCATTCAATAATTAAATGGTGCAATATTCAACCTATTTCAAACTTATCAAAACACATTCATTCTCTTTAATGGGTATCTTCAACCCTTGCAACATTTACTTACGTCAAAATGGTGTAAATTAACTCCAACCCATTACACTATGTTTTTACATCAAAAAGGAATATTCCTTTTATATTCCCCCCTCTCTCTCTTCTATATTATATTATTTTCTTTATAAAATAAATCCCTTTTTTTTTTACATATTTATCCCATATAATTCATATTTCTTTCTTATATAACCATTTAATATAAAATTATTTTATACCTTTAATTTTAAATAATATAAATTATAAGCAAATGTTATACATTATACATATTAATTTACAATTCAAATAAAAATAAAATCATTGATAAGAAAAAATTAAATAAACATTACATTATGGTAAAATTTATTGTCGAATGTTTACATAAATATTCAACTTACAAGATTAGTATGTTGCTCCCATAAATGCTCTATTAATGCATTATGAAGTACAAAAAAATTTTGTAATTACTTATACTTTATTTGTATATATTTACTTACGGTTTTCCTAATATTTTATTTAAAATATTGCAGATTAATCAAGCAAAAAGTTTACTTATGCAATCCGAACTACAAAAAAGGTTTTAAATTTGATCATGTGTGGGATATGTTGAAGGATTTTGAGAAGTTTAAAGATGTCGATACTGGAAGAAAAAAAGTCTGAAAGCAAGGCTCTTCTTATATTTCATCGGAGTCTGAGACTCCTACTCCTGATTCACCTCTAATATTATCTCCTAGCTTATCATCATTTTCACTAAATTTGAATAAGGATCTTGCAGGTGATTCCACATCATCACAACGACCGGGTGAAGAAAGCAAAATTGAAGAAAAAAATCAATGAAGGTTTTTCATCGGCTATGAAAATGGTCCAATCAAAAAACACCCGGCTTGTTGAATTGTTGGCAAAGTCAAGTGCAGACAGGCAACGAGATATGGAGATAAAAGATAGAGCTTTGAAACTAAAAGAATTTAAAGAAAAAAATAAAATTTTATTGTCGAATTTAGATTCTATTAATGATCCAAATATTCGTGAATTTATTCGACAAGAACAAAAATGAATAATGGATAAAAGAAGTCAATAATTTCAACAGTCACAACCACAACAATCATCTGCCCCATACACTCGATATTTTAATAATATTGGTGGATCTCGAAGCGGCCTTCTAGAGTACTAGATTATTGTTGTAATTTTTTCATCCCATTATGTTATTTAATATATTTTTAATTTTAATCTATGTCAGTCACTACTGTATTAAATATTTATTTTTATGATCAATGAACATTGTGTTATTTATTAACAACATATTATATTTCAGATTTGTACTTTTCATTTTTTTGATGGTTATATATTTTTATACAATTATAACTTATAATAAAATTAACTTATAATTTTATACAAAAATAAAATATACAAAAAATTAATTTATAAAAATTATACACCAAAATTAAAATATAAAATTAATATTATAAAGATATTACATAAAAACTATATGTAATTACAAAATTATAATATGTTAAATTAAAAGTGTTAATTATATAATAAAATAATGATGAATAGTGTAACACTATTCACATATCAAAATGGTGTAAAAAATGATGTTGGGTTGGAGTAAAAAAACATCAAATCTTACACTAAAATGGTGTTTGGTGTCAAAATTGGTGTTGGGTTTAATGGTATTCTTTTCTTCCTCTTTTTATTTCTTTTGTTCGCTATTAAAGTCAATCAATTGTTAAATACATAGAAATTGACATTCTTGAATTTATTTTTCCGAGAGGTTGCTATGATTTAATGTTTTCATTTGAAAATGACAATATTTAATCACGTGATATCAAGGATTAAAGGCAAAATACTAAATTATTTATGTGTGTGTGTAAAGAAAACATCGTTTTTATGAGGACTATAGATGGATTTGAGGACTATATACTAAGTACCATAATATACGCATATAGTATATATGAATACATTAAACATATTTTCAAAATATACTTAAGAGCCCTATTATCTATATACAAAATAAAGAACATTGGATTTAAGAGGATTATATATAGTATATAGTATATCTATCTATACTATGTTCGATATACAATTTTTTAAAATATATTGTATATTTATTTAGGTAGAAAGTATATTATTTTATTTATATAAGTTAAACCATTATATATATATATATATATATATATATATATATATATATATATATATATATATATATATATATATATATATATATATATATATATATATATATGACTGTCAAAGGATATCTTTTAAGAGATGATTTATTGTATTTGAGTTGTAATCAATTTAGTTAGGCTAAATTCTAGGGATTTAGAGATTTTTTAAGAACTAATTGGCTGTAGTTAGACTTAAATTTAGAAAATGATAAGGATTCTGTTAGATTTGCTAAATTTTTGGGATCTTTATTGAACGATTTTTGTATATAGAGAGAGAGAGAAAAGAGAGAGAGGAGGCTGAACATTTATTAAATGTATAAAATGTTGTATAAAACATAAATTGAATAACAGTTGTAGAAGATAAATTTACTCTTTAAAAGTTTGTAATTATGAAATTTTCCCATATTTTCTCCATCCCAATTCGTGGCATTTTATTAGGTGCGGAGATAAAAAAGAAAAAAGAAAAAACAAATCTTTTAAAACTTCTGATCTGAAATAATTATAGATATTATATAGCTATAAATCATTTTATTAAGGATAAAATAGAAAGTTTAACATATTAAATTATTTATAACTGAGAAAGTATGCCGCTCTTTTGTGACATATTAAACAATAAAGTATGATATACTCCTTACCCTAAAAATATCAATTGTTAAGTTTTACCCTGCTTTTCTACCATAATTAAAATTACTTTTTTGGTGGAAAAAAAAAAAGGTTTTTTTTGCTGGAAAATGAGTCTTCCATATTTATTTATTTTTTGGAGGAGAAATTTTATACTTCTAAGGTTTTTTTTTCACACAATAATATAATAGCATCCACATTGTAATCTTTAAGAAAATTATGATTAGGGGAAGAATTTTTTCTTTTAATATTTTTGTATCATTTAGGAAAAAAATCCATTTAGAAAATCTCATTTATATAGTAGATTATTCATCTTCTCTTGTATAAATGTAGGTCAATTGACCAAATCACATTATAATATTATCTTTTGATATATTTTTTGTTCTTTGATTTATCTGTCTCCAAGGTTTACTTTGTTAGTAAACGCATGACACCTTTTATTTCGATCCCAACAAGTGATATCAGTATAAAGGTCGAAGATTAGTTCAAGGAGGATTCAGATATAGCTGCAACCTATTTGTTTGCCAAAATACAGTATATTTTTCACTACCATGTTTGGTAAACAAGTGTAATTACATCATTAAATAAACTTTTGTTCAGCTTAACTTATCAAAATATATTAAATAATATACTAAATAAGTATAAATTGCAGAATAATATCTTAAAAGAAGTATCTTCCAAATAGAGAACATTATTACTTAAATTAATTAATCAAAATTGCAATAATGATCTTTTTAACTAACTCATTACCGTGTGATAAATACATGAAATTATAAAAATACAAGATATTAGTTATAATCAGGTATTTAAACTATATTCTTTTAATAATAAATATTAAATAATTATAAATAGGTAACTCATATCGAAAATAATTATCAGTATCTTGATTATCTTTCAAATAAATAATATCTTAGCTAGTTTCAACTAAGAATTTAAAATTTCTACCAACTCATATAAGTAAAATATAAAATTTATGATTTGCTGTACTTTTTTAATAACAAAACAAATCGAGTTTAGAAGGTATTTTTCTTAATAACTATTTTATACTAATGAATAGATAATAAAACTAGTAAATTACGAAATTTTATTTAACAACAAGGGGGGGAAACAAAATATGAGAAGTTGAAAAATTAAATGAAAACACAACATAAACCGACTTTGGAAGGTTAAAAGAAATAAGAAAAAGAGAAATTCAAAAGAAATATAGTAAAAATAATAATACTTAATATATTTGAAAAATTAGAAAAAATAGAAATAATACATTATCTTGCCATTACATAATGTAATTACTAGTACCAATTTTCACCTCTTCTTCGAGGATTGGAGTCTTAATGATACCTAATTCTATAATGACCAAGTAAGAACATGTCAAACCGTGTAAGATACACCCACCTAAATTCCCTTGGTGGCTTTCCAAACATGCCACTAAATCAAAATGTCGTTGGTTATTCTCAATTTAAGTATATAGCGATAATAAACTGCAAAAGGAATCCAGGTGGATTCGAACCACCGTCCTCTCAACTGAACACAATTGAGCGCTCCCCCATAGGCCGAGCTCTTGGATCCATCAAACCGATAACCTTATGTTATTATAACACCATTAATAAACCGGACAAATTTACGTTGTGATAAAAAATGATGTCCAAGCAAATAATGCTTCTACTTGAAAGACAATACTACATGTTCAAGTAGGAGCTACTCTACTCCATTTTTAAAAAAATAATGAATTTTTCTACTTCTAATAACTTTAAACGACTTTATTGTACTTTTCACAGCATGAACTCAAAGTTATAAACAATACTCCCTCCACTTCAAATTAGATTAGTTAATTTTTTTTTAAATAAATGACACGTTTCTAAATTAAAAAATAATTTAATTTTAAACTCTTTATTTTACTCGTAAGAAGTCGGACAAATATAACCCCACAAAACTTTTTTCCTTAAGAGTATATGTTTAAGACAACTCCATAAGTAATTTTTGTATGGGGCAAAATAATCTTTTATAACTTTTAGCAGGTGCCGGAAAAGGAATTAAAATACCTCACACAACCAAAGGCCACCATATATAAAATAAAGTAGAAAGATCAGTAAACCAAAAAGCGTTCTACAATTTATCATTAATTTGAAATATTTCCAAAATAGCAAGTATTCCTTTTAATGCAAACATTTAAAATATCCAAATTAATTGCTTACACTTCAGTGCACTATTCATTTGATATTATGATTTGAGTAAAAGTAGCGAGGAAGAACTACAACATCTGGCTATCAGGAGAAAATTTTGCTGCTTTAAGTAGACAAAAAAACTCAGCCACTGAAGACCAAGAAGAAATTATCAAATTTATGTAACATTTCTCTACAAATATCCGTATGCTTTCTCTATCGACGTACACTAAAACATGACCATTTCCCCTTGTGAATGAATTAGAATTCGGCAGTTACTAGGAGTAAGCAATATAACCTGTAATAACTAACTAGTTAGCATATAATAAACTACCAACAATGGATATTAAGCATGACATTACCTCAACAAACGATCAAGACAACATGTACCAGATGTCAATATTTCCTTGAAGTAACCTTCAGCAAGAAGAAATAAACTTCCACAACCTAGTGTATTAGCACAAGATAGCAGATTTTCTGAATACACTCTATAGACAAAAGAAAGATCTCAAATTAGGTATGGTAATAACCAGTTTTCTATCATCTACAAAAGTTGCAATATCCATTTCCTAAAAGATAGCAAAAAATTAGATAGATCAAAGACATAAAATAAAATAAAGTGGGAGACCCCCTTGCAGGTATCAGGATGATGTTGTTTTCTTTAAGAGCATCAGCGTAGAATGCAATCAACATAAACTTTGGAACTTATAAATTAACCCTATCGCTCCAGCAATTCACCTAACAATCTGGACCAGCTACATCAACTAAGGCAACACTTGCGAAAGTATTCGAACAAAGAGAGAATCCTCAATTTCAGATAGCTATTCCAATTGACAATAACGACAGCAAACACAGCTGACACTTTGGTTTACAAAAGTATCCAAAACGAAGAATAATATCGAACACGGAAAAGCAAGAAATCAACATAGCCTTAATCAATTCAGCAGTAGAACATCACCTTTTCCAGTGTAATTCAGCAGCATCACAAGTTGGTTGATTACCTCAACAGAGGCAAATGCTTTTATTGATCTTCAACAAGTAGAGAGCGCCATCTCAAAGCCAGTGGAGAGAAGAATGACATTCTCTCCAAATACTGAAACATACTTGAGAACATACATATTCACCCCTCCAAGATTACAAAATACTGCACTCGACAAAACTTCCCATTTAAATTCGCTATTACATTACAACAACAGTACAGAAATTTTCCCACTAGTTTTACCAATCAATAACTGACTATTGAAACACTAACATGACACAAACTAATAAATATTAGGAAGACAGTGAAACATTTGAATAAAAAGAATACCACACTACACATTCTAATGACTTGGAAGTGAGATAGCATTGGAAATCATGGGAAATCTAAACAAGAGATGTAACGGATGATTCACAGGGTTAACAATTTCGTTTTTTAAGAACCAACTGGGAAGTATGTCACACGCCTGTCAATCAAAGGGGACATATTTGCAAAACCTAATATTTTAAAAACTAGTTTACCCATTCAAAAATATAATTAAGTTATCAAGTTGTTTACTGTTGCCAAATGTAAAAACATTTTTTCTTGCAAAGGAGTTTAATATTATACCCAGCTAGAATGTAGCCTCTATAATCACGCACAATACGATTCGTAAAAGGGTATTATTTTTAATAAGCAACTTATTAGCCCGTCTCACTAGCTTGGAATTAATAGTTAGATCTCATTTTTGACAAGTAGATCAATATTGCCATTGATGTCTAAGATGAGCATTAAACATAGAGAGAAATCTATAAGGACTGCTATTTGAAAGACTTACTCATGGAACGGCAATATGCTATATGCTAAGTTAAACGTAAATGTTAGTGAAGGGAATTCGTTCTTGTACCTTTGATTGGAGTGCTGGAGCAGATAAATCCTAGCATTAGCCTGACCGATGTCAAATTTAAGAGATGCACGAGTCACTTGCCCTTGAATAAAGGACCACCATTCGAAGGGCAAATAACAAACAATCTGATGTGACATTCTTGGTGGTATTGATCTTGCGCATAAATCTAGGGAACAGGGAAGAGAAAAAAACAAAAGACAAGACACAAAGAGAGGAGCGCCAGGCAAAAATCCTGTGCCATCTCCTCTCCCAAAACAAAAAATAGAAACTTTATTGGGTATAGTGACCTGCCATGCGAGCGCACCCATCATGGCAACGGTCGGAAAACAACAACAAAAATCTCAGATGTCCTCTCTTTTTCTCTATGACAATATAACTAACTCGTACATATGCATGTGTATCAGAAAGGTTAATGCTCATTAATGATGCAACTCATAATAGACAACAAATTAAACAATGATAAACCTTCTCTAACAACCACAACCTATCGACCCACAGTTCGACAGTTGAAGCACCAATCAGATCTGATTAGTCAAGCAGCTCTACAGAACAGATATATGGTCAATTTGAGCCGCACGTAAAATCAAACCTGTAGCAAACAGAAACACCACACAATAAATAGAATTTGGTCCAAAACGGTAGATGAGTGCAAAATATAATAGAAACATATAGGCTCACCGACAGAACTCTAGCAGCAAACGCTGAAACCTCGAATCGACTTGAATAACCAGATTTGATTGCTTTGGAACAACTAACAAGCAGACAAGAGCTACTCTTCCAAATTATGAAGCTTTCATCAACTCATTTCTCAAAGTCAAACGTTTCGTAACAAAACCTCCGGCCCAACGATCAAAAAATCGATGTCCGATGCAACTCGAAACCATACTCAAACTGTAGATCGGCGAACGATCTACACAGGTCTGAATACAGTATCAGAAGCAGATAAATGATAAGGAACAGATCTGAAGTGAAAAAATAAACGGTGGACACGGAAGACGTTGAAAATGGGATGCAAGTTGATACAGAGATGATGCGTTATTTATAGCGGGGTTAGGATAATCGGACGGCTTAGATTGAATGAGCTGGTAGATGATTAACGATTGAGATGCGTTCGCTGTGGAGTAGGGCTAAAGGCTGGCGATGAGTAGGTTACGGAAATATCTAGATGGCTGTTGTTGAATACAGCGGACCACAAATAATAAAAGGCCAAAAAATAAATAGACGATGGATTCCGATTGCCTTTTTTTACTAGGAAACTTAATCCTCGTAATGTGTTACAACATGCTTCACGCTTATTTTTCCAATAGAAAAATCGGAATCGGTAAAAAACTATTCTTTTACTATTTGAAAATGTTCGCTTATATTCTTTGTTATATTATTGATCTATAATATTCTCTGATATTAAAAAATTAATACAAAAATACTTCTCTATCGTTAGGACCCTCCATCATGAAAAAATTATCTTATGTGGCGTGACATGTCATTGATGTGGATGTAGCGTGGCATGCCACCTCATCACACTTATCCCAATTTACTCCCTCCCCAACAACTTCTCCTTCCACCACTACCTCCCTCTTCATCAACCACTGCCTATTCTTCCCTCACCATCTCATCACTAGTCTTGACCACCATTCTTTCACCAAAAATCAGTGGAGTATTTTGATTTCTTGGTTTCATTTTGGGATTAACCAAAGTGCCAAAGCTTGTTGGATCAGCTTTAGTGGGCAGTAGTTTATTTTATCAAAAGATAGAGCACGAAAAGAATATTGTGTCCAAATACATTGCCAAAATTTAGTTGGAAAGATGTATATTATAATTAAATATAGCTTTCTGTACGATACAAAGCTGAGCTCTATAGCTGGAAATGGTACCTAAAACCAGTGTTTTAAAAGGCGTTTTCAGAGCGAGCCTCGGGGTGAGGCGTACCAAAAATGCCCCAAGGCGATGGTGTGGGACGAAAGTCTCGATAGGCGTACGTCCGGGCGTTCGAGGCGTATTTTTTTAGTGAGGAGTAAGCCCGAGAGACTTTTTCAAATTAAAACAAAATCTGTTGAATAAGTCCTTCATATAATACTCAAATTCTCAAAAATCAATTTGGTAATTACTCAAAAGGTTTAAAAAGGAACTCAAAAGTATTAAATTTGAAAGTCAATACCTTTTTTATTGATTGAAGCCCTAATTCATGGTCTTTCCCAATTCTTTATCTTGTCCGCCAGTGTGCTAATATCTTCCAAAAGCAACGAATATTTAATTATTTTTACAAATACAAAGAGAACTCCAATCTCCTTCATAGCAGCAAGTTCAAAGTTTAAATTATAGGTCACATGGGATAATTTTGTGTCACGACCCAAAATCCTACCATAGGCGTCGTGATGGCACTTAGTCTCTAAGACTAAGTAAGTCGGTTACAATTTCATTTTGAGCTTTTTTTTTTAAACATATAATTTAATACAAGTGTCAAAACCAAAAATAGAAACAAATATAACAACCTTTCAAGAAATCCGAAAATAAAACCAAGAAATTAAAATTTTCGACTGATTTTTGGTGAAAGAATAGTGGTCAAGACTAGTGGTTTGATGGTGTTGGAAGAATAGGTATGTGGTGAAGGAGGAGGTGATGTTGGTAGTGTTTGGGTGAACATGGGGGTGGTGGTGGAAGACGAAGAAGTTGGGGAGTGGGTAAAATGGGATAGGTGTGATGAGGTGACATGCTATGTGGCATCTACATCAGCGATATGTTAGGTCACATGGGATAATTTTGTATCACGGCCCAAAATTCCACCATAGGCGTCGTGATGGCACTTAGTCTCTAAGACTAGGTAAGTCGGTTACAATTTCATTTCGAGCCTTTTTTTTGAAATATATAATTTAATACAAGTGTCAAAACCAAAAACGAAATCTCCCAAGACTAGTAATACCGAGTCACGAACTCTAACTGAATACATGGAATGATCTCGAGAACCGAATATACAATACTGTTCGAATAAGAAATTAACAGTACAATAAAAATGAAAAGACTCCAAGGGACTGCGACGACCAAGCAGCTCTACCTTAAGTCCTTGCGATCACACTCTAACTTTGTTCGAGTCTGATATCTCCAATATATGGCTCTGCACAAAATGTGCAGAAGTGTAGTATGAGTACACCACAGTCAGAACCCAGTAAGTATCAAGACTAACCTCGGTGGGAGATACAGTCAAGACACTCACTACTCAAATAACCTGGAAAATATAGTAGTATACAATAATACTGGAAAAGAACTAGCAGTGATAGCAACAAAAATCAACAAGTGATATAAACAACAAGGCTACAAGAACACCATAATTATTACTCAAACGAATAAGGAACACAAGTACAACCAATTAAACAAGTCCTTCAAATATAAATCTTTCACATATAATTCTTTCGAATAAATACCTTCCTAATATATTTCTTTCAAATACATATCTTTCGATTATAAAATTTTTTCAAATAAATATCTTTCGAATATACTTATTTCAAATAAATGTCTTTCGAATATAATTCTTTCAAATAAATATCTTTCGAATATAATTATTTCAAATACTATTTTGAATAAAATTCCTCCAAATAAATATTTTGAATATAATTCTTTCAATTAAAAGTCACCATGTGAAACCTCATTTCATAATCATAAAATACGGGTCTCAGCCCACTTTCATATCTTACGTAACACGGGTCTCAACCCACTTTCATATTTCAACGACACCTCGTGCCTATATTTCTATCACAACCGCACGGATAACTCACGTGCCAATAATAAAATTATCATAGTTTTTCCAGCACCTCGTGCCCACATTTCATATCACATTTGCACGGACAGTTCACATGCCAATAATATAAATCGCCCGGCAATAGCCACATGCTCACAATTTCAACATGAATCAGACTATTATCAAGTTTACCGAATTAACAAGACAGGTTGCACAAGAGATAAAATAAATACAAGAAAAATCACAACATCATATAAAAATCACCAACACAATAATCTCACATCATCACGTATCATCCCTTACAATAGCCACCCTTATTTCTCCTATAGCCACCCGTATCACTCTATAATAATAGCCACTCGTATCACTCCGCCCTGACAATATCAATGGCCACCCTTATCGCTCCTGTAGCCACACTTATCGCTCATATAGCCACTCTTATCACTCTATCCAGATAATATCCAAGCACATATAATAACAATGAAATGCCACCCTTATACCCACATAATATCAACAGTGGAATGCCACCCTTATATCCTCATAATAATAACTCAAATCACACAACAATTTACAATGAATATTATCACGACAACATAACAAAAGTAATTCATATCATAAATTGCCCAATGGCCACAACCAACTCCAAAAATATAACAATATCAATTAATTTCATAACAAATAGCCCAATACTCCACACAATATATATAAAACCTCAAAACAACAACAGAGATGGAAAAGTAACACAACATATGATAACACCTTCTTTAATCCAAATTTTTGATAAATATACTAACGCTTCTCTTTAAGTTTATTTAATTAATTATTTGCAGATGGAAAATTCATAATGAAATTAACTCCAAGAAATATCAAATCAACAAATACACGGAATTCACATAAAAATCCAAGTGACAGTAACACCAAATTATCATATAAAATATAAATTCGACAAACATGGAATGAGGCATGACAATTCAAGGATTTACTAAGTTCCAAATATTTTTCAATTTAATACATAAGGGAGAATTTCAACCGATATAATTTGCACATATAAACCAAGTACGTACTCGTCACCTTGCGCACACGACTTTAAATCACACAATTTACACATAATATTCAATGCCTAAGGGGTAATTTCTCACGCTTAAGGTTAGGTAAGATACCTACCTTTTGAAGTTAAACCGATATTTTAAAATCGCTTTCTTGCTTGAATTGACCTTCGGACAGCTCAAATCTATTTAAATTAATTGTATAACTTCATTAAAATTCATCAGAAACAATTCCAGATAATAAAACGTTGACTTAAAATTTTATTCTAAAACAGTCAACCAAAGTCAACGCGGAGCTGCCTCTCGGAACCCGACATAATTTTTATAAAATTCGAACACCATTCCGATACAAGTTCAACCATACCAAGTTTATCAAATTCCGATAACAACTCTACCTCCAAATCTAAAATTTTCATTATTGAAAAGTTTTCCAAAAATCTTGATTTCTTCCATTTAAATCTGAATTAAACGATGAATATAACCATGAATTTATGAAATATAATCACTTTAGGATATAGGATACTTACCCAAGTCAACGCCGTGAAGAACTCCTCCAAAATCACCCAAAAATCGAGCTCCAAAATCTCATTTGAAAATGGCAAAGTGACTGATTTTGGTCCTTATGTTTCTGCCCAGTTTCGCACCTGCGGGCAGATTTATCGCGCATAAGAGCTCGCTTCTGTGAGCATTGTTCACTCTTCATCGCTGCCTTCGCTTTTGCGAGCACTGTTCACGCACTTGCGGTGTCACAGGTGGGAAAGAATTTTTGCTTATGCGAGAAAACCACCAAGCTACCAACTTCGCTTTTGCGTTCTTACTTGCGCTTTTGCGGTCGTGCATGTGCGCAGAAATGTTCGCTTCTGCGAGTTCAAGCCAGCCTCTGCCCAACTCCCTTTCGAGTCGCTTTTGCGACGATTTCCTCGCTTCTGCGATGAAGCTTCCGCAAAAGCGAAAGCATCATATGCTGCCCAGAAATTTCAGCAACTTTTCTTCAAGTCCAAATTGATCCGTTAACCTTCCGAAATCTACCCGAGACGCTCGGGACCTTAACCAAGAGTGGTTTACTCTGGTGGTGAGCATCCTCCGCTTCCAACCAAGAGGTTGTGAGTTCGAGTCACCCCAAGAGTAAGGTGGAGAGTTCTTGGAGGGAGGGAGCCGAAGATCTATCGGAAACAACTTCTCTACCAAGGGTAGGAGTAAGGCGTGTGTACAAACTACCCTCTCGAGACCCCACTAGTAGTATTATACTAAGTTGTTGTTGTTGTTGTTATTGTTGTTGCCCTCGGGACCTTAACCAAATATACCAACATGTCCCAAAATACAATACGAACTTAGTCGAGGCTTCAATCAACGCCAAACAATACCGAAATTACGAATTGCGCATCGAATCGAATTATGAGTTTTTGAAATCTTCCAACTTCTATATTTTATACCGAAACGTACCAAATCAATCCCGAATGACTTCAAACTTTGCACACAAGTCATAAATGACGTAATAGAACTGCTCCAATTTTCGGAATCAAAATCCGACATAGTTATCAAAAATTCAACCTTCGGTCGAACTTTTCAAAAATCTTTATTTTCCAACTTTTGACAAAATGCGTCGAATTGTCCTACGGACTTTCAAATCCAAATTCGGTTGTACGCCTAAGTCAGAAATCACCATATGACATCATCAAAATTCTATTCCGGAGCCGTTTGCTCAAAAGTTAACTATCCGGTCAACTCTTTTCATTTAAACTTCTAAAATAAGAACTGTTCTTTCAATTTAATTTCGAATCTTCCGAAAACCAAATTCGACGGCACACGCAAGTCATAATACATATTACGAAGTTTCTCGGGACCTTAAGTCGCTGAACGGGGCATTTATTCTTAAAACAATAAGTCAGGTCGTTACATTTTACCATGGTAGAGGATCCTAACGGCAGATGGATATTTTTACACCAATTTTGTGACGTCGGAGGTCATTGTGGATCAATAGTATAACGGGGGTATAAGTGAACATTTTTCAATAGTAAAATGATATTTTTGATCCTTTTTCGAAGAAAAATCAATTTAAAATACTTTAGAATCAACAAATTCTAATTTGAATTACTTCTGTTTTGTTAGAGAAAATGTCCAAATTTATTCATTCACTTTTGAATATTATTTATATTTAACTTTAGTTATCCAATTCAGTTAAGTTTGACTATTTTATTAGTAAAGTTTAAAAAAATACGCCTATCCCTAACGAAAATTTAGGACTCGCCTTTTAAAAACATCACATTTTAACTAACTAAAAGCCCATTAAAACCCCCAATTCTCTACTATTGTTGTAAACTAGGATTCTTAAAAAAACAAGGGTATCCAAGACTATTTTCTGGGTTGAATTGGGTTTTCAATTAGCTTGGTTTCTTATAATTTTAAAGAACTTTTATCGAATCCATGGAAGAATTTATATTGCAGCAGGCATATCACAAATGACCAGCAACATGACATCCTCAAGAGTCATCTCCGGGTAAGGGTGGTAAATGGGCCGGTCCCGAGCCTAAACGGGCCAAGTGAGCCGGTCCAAATGGTCCCGGTTTCGGGCCGGTCCTAAATTAAATGGGCCAATCGGTCTTTTGTAGGGACCAGCACGGGATCGGGATCGGGACCGGGACCGTTTGGTCCCGGGCTAAACGGTCCCTGCCCGCGGGCTAAATGGGCTAAGTGGGCCCACCGTTTTTTTTTTTTAAAAATTAAATAGATATTAAAGACAAAAGGATGTTAAAAAAATATCTAAAGCAATGCTTTGTAAATTTTATTATAGAATTGTGACCTAAATTTTATTTAACATCTTAAATTTTAATATTCAATATTTAATATCGAATATAGCATATATATATATATATATATATATATA
>AWOL01S0011548.1:235134-304411 GCA_000715115.1 Nicotiana otophora
CTTATCTCACCGCATGCGTTTCAACACCCAGACCTTATACCACCGCATGCGTATCAATATCACAATATATCACAATTTGCACCTCAAGTGCCCAAATATTTTAACTTGCCAAAATAAATCAACAACAAGAATAATTTCCACAATAAAAAGCTCACGGCTCAATCACAATGAGTTCAAAGTCTCACAAAATATTCAGCAAAATAATATCAATTATTTTCATAATACGGAGCTCACGACTCAATCACAACGAATACAAAAAATCTTCATAAAATATTCAGCAAAACTAATATTTCACAAATTTAATATCTTGACTTAACATCAAATTTTTTAATATAAAATACTTCATTTTTAATAATATTTAAATTAAGAAATATAACCTTCAAGTAATGCACGGAACAAAAGAAACAGAGTTTCAACTAAACAGGTAAAACACTTAGTAGGAATAGGTCAGGCAAATTTAAAATACAAAAATATAATAATGATGATGAATATAACCGAATAAAATAATTTAATTAATATACAACAGTGCTTTACACAATTTAAAGACATAATCTTCCACATTTAGCCAGTGTACACACTCGTCACCTCTTGTACACGACTTTCAATACCTCAACATTTTTATATCAATATCAATCCTAAGGGGAATTTCCCCCACACAAGGTTAGAAAAGTCACTTACCTCAACCCACGCTCAATCAGTCAAGTAATATGCCTTTTTCTCGATTTTCCGACTCTGATCGGCTCGAATCTAGTCATATTTAATTCGATTCAATCAATACAAATTATAGAAATAAATTTCATAAGAAAAAATAAATTTTCTAATAAAAATCCGAAATTTAACCCAAAAATCAACGTCTTAGAACCTGACAAAAGTTACAAAATACGAACGCCCATTTAACCACGAGTCCAACAATATAATTTTTGCTAAAATTCGACATCAACTCGACCTTCAAATCTCAAATTCTTATTTTGAAATTCTTAGGCCCAAATCCTCTAATTTCACCTCGAAAACATGTAATCTAGCAAATACTCAATGATAATCCCATATTATTGACTGACAATGATCACATGTGACTTATCTCAAGTTTCCCCGTGATTTCTCGCTCAAAAATCGCCTCAACCCGTGTTGGAAATGTTAGAAATGACAAAAATCTCAGGCTCCTCTGTTTTTAACATTATGACCAGGATTTTCGCTTCTGCGGGCACTTAGCTGCTTTCGCGGTAAAAATCCCGCTTCTGCGGACCAGCGACTCCCAAGCCAAATGCCGCTTCTGCGATCCTCCACGTGCAGGTGCGAGTCCGCACCTGCGAAGTTCCTTCCGCATCTGCGCCCTCCGCTTCTGCGCATCCCAGCTCGCACCTACGAGCTCACTTCTGCGCTCCTTCGCCCGCAGGTGCGGTTACATCAGATGGCAGAAACTTTCAGATTTTCTTCTAAGCTCAAATTCGATCTGTTAACCATCCGAAACTCACCCGAGGCCCTTGGAACCTCAACCAAATATACCAACAAGTCATAAAACATCATACGAACTTATTCGAAACCTCAAATTAATTCAAACAATGCTAAAGCCACGATTCATACTCCAATTCAAGCTTAATGAAATATAAAAATTCCAACTTCTACATTCGATGCCGAAACCTATTAAATCAAGTCCGATTGGCCTCAAATTTTGCACACAAGTCATAAATGGCATTGCAGAGCTATGAAAATGTTCAGAATTGATTTCCGACCCCGATATCAAAAAGTAAACTCCCCGGTCAAACTTTCCAAAAATTTAACTTTTGTTATTTCAAGCCAAATTCCACTACGAACTTCCAAATAATTTTTTGGACACGCTCCTACGTCCAAAATCACCATACAAAACTATTGGAATCATCAAAACTCTCTTCCGGGGCCGTTTACACATAGGTCGACATCCAACTAACCTTTTCAACTTAAGTTTTAAACTTTGAAACTAAATGTTTCAATTCATTCCAAAACCTCATTAGACCTGAACCAATTATCCCGGCGAGTCACACAACAACTGTAAAATATAAATTGAGTAGTAAATGGAAAAATATGATTGTAATACTCGAAACGACAGGCCACGTCGTTACAGTTCATCACTTGCAGCCCAATGAAATGGGCTAGCATAATAAATTTGGACTTATTTATTTAACCCATATGTATTGGACTTATATAATTAATTTAATTATATTAGCCCATAATATTTTAGTTGGACTAGAATATCTTGTATTTAAAATATATTCCAAATTATTTTATAGTTTTAGATCTAATAAATTTTGCATGCCCGCAAATGCCCCTACTCTTGTCGGGGTATATATTTTGTCCTTTGAAGACAAGGCTTGAAGCATAAATTTGACGTTCTCGAGATTACTTGCAATGTATTTGGTAAAAATTGCATGGGGCGCCCTATTTGGTCGCCCCTTACTTGTACCCATTTTGTTTATCCGTTTGCATCCGTACCCGTTTTTTTGTTAAAGCGATTTAAAAAGATAATTTTGCCCTTCTTTAATAAAAGACTATTTTCTCTCCAAGTATACGACATATTGTCTCTTGTCTCTTGTCTCTGTCTCTCTATCCTTCTTTGCGGTTTTTGATTATTTTGTGAAATAAAACGGTTTTTGTCATTGCATTCTGCTTGATTAGCAACTGTTTCTTCTCCAACAAAATTAAGTATAATTATATATACGATTTTAATGGTTGCTTTTGTACATTGCATTAACTTTGTATGGGGTTTTTAATTTAGGATTAGTTTTATGATTTAATTTCTGATTTTTTTGTTGATAGTAATCTTAGTTGAATCATTTTTCTTTTTTTATTTGTACTAAAATAGTTTTCTAGGTTTTACTTTGATTAATGCATTAGCTTTGGAGATTTTACTTTTACGATGAGTGTTTTTAGGTTTTTTGAAACTGTGTTTGTGTTTTTAATAAAAATTTTATATATTTTTTAGTGATTGTTGGAGACATTGAAATTTTTAAAAATTTTGAGACTCAAATAGATGATGTTATTAAAGTGTGAAGTTTATAATACTTCAAGGATAACTTAATTCTTGGAGCTAAAGTTTTGTTTTGTGTTTTGTAAAAGTAAAGTATGTTTTGTCTGCAGTCTTTGTTTTCTTTTTGATGAACTTCAGCATTATTGGAGTTGAAATTGTGTTCTGTATTTGTAAAATTACAGCATGTTTTGGCTTAATATTTTGTTCTGTAATTGTTGAACTTTAGTGTTCTTAGAGCTGAAATTTTGTTCTGTATTTGTTGAACTTTAGCATTCTCAGAGCTGAAGTTTTGTTCTGTATTTCTCTGAAGTTAGAGGGCTTTAAAATATAACTTAAGCGAAATTCTGCTGAAGTTTTAAATAATTTTTTTGATAATTTTCTGAAGTTATTTTTCCCACCTTTAATTATTTTTAAAGAGATGGCATCTACGAAATCCAAAGAACCTAAAGATCATAAAGCACCTAGAATACGTAAAGCTCCTTCAGTCCCCGTTGTTGTACCTACAAAACCAGGGGAGAGATATTATGAGTTTCGAGATTGGTTTAACTGTCGTGCTTACTGGAAGGGGAACCGCAATTTGAAGGGTTTAATTGCAACTTTCTTGACTCCTGCACAACATGAGAAACTGAATAATGTTACATTTCGGTATATCATGGCTATGAAGAATTTTCATTGCAGCATGAAGTTGGTTTATTGTTTGATTCTTTCTCGCGCATTCACCAATAATCGAGATTCCATTAGTTTCAAGATTTTTGGTTGTGATGTGTCGTTCAACCTTGAAGACTTTCACATTATGTGCGGTTTGAGGATCACAACACATAATGTTAAAAAATCAATTAAACGAGAGAGTAAGATTCTGAAGCGCTATTTTGGGAAGTCTAAGGGTATGACCTTGAAGGACATTCGAGAGTATATGGTACTGAATTCGGTTCCTTCAACTGGTGAATCACCACGTAGTCGGAGTCGATCAAAAGAAACCAATCAAATTCTTGTAATTGAAGAATCACCTCATACCCAGAGTCGTTCTAAACATTCTACAGTGGCGTTTGATGATGAATTAGTTAACACAATATGTCGTGTAAGTTTTTTTTTTGTGTTTAATCTGAAGTTTTTCGTACTATTTTTTGCTTAATTATAGGATGTTTTATGTGATATTTTTGTTCTGTATTTTGCTGAACTTCAGCATTATTTTTTGAGCTGAAGTTTTTGTTCTGTGTTTTGTAAAACTACAATATGTTTTGTCTGTAGTTTTTGTTCTGTTTGTGATGAACTTCAGCATTCTAGAAGCTGAAGTTTTGTTTTGTGTTTTGTAAAAGTAAAATATGTTTTGTCTTTGATGAACTTCACCATTCTTAGAGTTGAAGTTGTGTTTTGTATTTGTAAAACTACAACATGTTTTGGCTGAAGTTTTTGTTTTGTATTTGCTGAACTTCAGTATTCTTAGAGCTGAAGTTTTATTCTGTATTTGCTGAACTTCAGCATTCTTAGAGCTGAAATTTTGTTCTGTGCTTCTATTTTCTTAAATTGTTATACTGTTTCTATTTCTCTACTAGAGGGTAACGATGGAGGTTAAAAACCATACAACAGAAGAAAGGCGCATGATCGCGAAAGAAGTTGCTCAAGAGTTTCGACAGGATGAGCGATCTACTATTGTGGACGATGTTGTGAAAAAAGTCAAGGTAAGCTTATTTATAGAGAAGTCTTTTTTTTTTTTGCTAATGTTATTCTTTTATTCAGAATAATCATTGTTAGTAATTTTTATAGAAATAGTTTGATAAGAAGTTTGAAAAGTTATTTGAGATTGTCGACAAGTCAAAAGGAAGAGATGATGGCGATGCAGATTTTGAATTCATGAACACGACTCATTCGAACCTCAATCTGATATTAATACTGGTCATGATTGACTGCATAAAGTCGCAGGTGAAAATATAACAAGTGACCAAGCAACTCTTGAAGGCCAAGTTCAAGTATTCAAGCAAGTTCAATGTGTTGAACGACAACCTAAAACGGAATGTTCTAGTGTTGATAGACTGAGCAAAGTTGCTGGATATGAAGAACAATTATCAACCAAGAATGTAGGAAGCAAGAAAGGTGCAGATGATGAAGTTGTTGGTACTGAAGTACATGTATCGAGTTATGATTTGGGTAGTCCTATTGCAAAAGGCAATGTGTTTGCGAATGCAGATGATGAACATGTTGGTACTGAAGAACACGCATCGAGTGATGTAGGTACTCCTATTGGGAAAGGCAATGTGTTTGTGGAAGCATTACCTATTTTCCAAGAAATTTGAAGTGCAGGGACAGAGGAAGTTGTCACTACAGTATATATTTTAGGTCATTGTTTTCCCCTATGAATATGCAGTGGAAGTTGAAAACAGTGGTGCTTCAATTGATATGACTCAAAAACACTCTGATGATGCTGCATTGCATGAAAAGAGAGTCAAGAAAATCCTTCCGCAGAATACTCTAAGGCTCCCCGATGATGCCGCACCATTGAATGAAGCTGGAGTTGCTGAGATCGACAAAGGTATGCAGTCTGGTGATAGCGCAGTGGAAAGTAAACGTCAAGGTATTCTATACATCACGAACTTATTACATTTGATCCAAGTTTTTATTTTCAGTTTGGAATTTTACATACTTTCTTTTCTTTTTTGTGCTTTTTGATGATTATTCAGAAAGACTCGATGCAGCCAAAAAAGAAATTGGTGAGCTCATTCGGCTATATAAAAAAGGTGAAATACATCTCTTCACACCTGTTGGCTCACAGACAGGTGTAAAGTGTCTTGGTAGTATTTTCAAAGTTTAGTCAGTATTATTTAATATTTTTACTTTTTTTTTGCATGAAGATATAGGCATATCTGAGGGTAATGCAAGCGGATCCGTTGGTATGCAAACACCATCTGTGTCGCAACACTTAGACCAGGCAGTTATTTGTTGCAATTCGATTGCAAGGCATTTTTTGCCCTATGTGTGTTTATATCAGTTGTATTTATGTATATATTTTCCTTATTTTTTGCAGATCTCATATGATACATCACAACTTCTTCCAAATCCTAATAGAAGGAAGGTGTCAAGTTCTCCTAATGTTTTGCGTGACACCAGTGATATCCCCAACTTCAATTTATGTTCTTTTTCGCTGGGTAGTAAGCAAGAGACTGGTTCAGAAGCTAATTCTATTGTTATTGTTGTTGTTGTTGTGAAGAGAGACAAGAAGATCATGAACAATAGGGAGTTGGAGAAGTATATGTCCCTATGGATGTGGATTTTCCCCTGCTGCTGATCAATATGGAGTTGGAAAATGATTCGTATAGAGAGTATTTGGTTGAAATCTCCTTACGTCATTCCTAAACAAAAGGCAATGGGGCAAGATTAGAAAGCAGGAAAGACTACACGAAGGTGTCCCTTCCATTATGTCAATCAAGACAGCGGATTGATGCAGAGATTTACAGACTAGTTGAAGACAGATGCCATGGAATATGATTCCAAGTCATTCAGATTAGCTGGAATTGATATTCCAAAGTTATTCTTTACCAAGCTTGTGGACCCTAACTCTTATCCTGTAGATGAAGTAAGTTATTAAGTTTGTTTTTTGAATTGGTTTTGAACTATATTTCCTAAAACTTCAGCCTTATGTTTGTTTTAAAGTTTTTGTACTGTAATTTGGTAAACTTCAAACTTATGCATGCTTAAGTTTTTTAGTTCATTTGCTAAAACTTCATGCTAAAAGATGCTGAAGTTTTGTCCTGCAGTCTGTTGTTTAGCAATGAGTTTTCCCTAAAAACTTCAGACTAAACATGCTGAAGTTGTTTAGTTTATTTGCTAAAACTTCAGACTAAATATGCTGAAGTTTTTGTCCTGCAGTCTCTAGTTTTGTAATGAGTTTTTTTCTACTTTAAATTAAACATGCTGAATGTTTTTAGTTCATTTCCTAACACTTCATACTGAACACGCTTAAGTTTTTGTCATGCAATTTGCAGTTTTGTAAACTCCATACCTATGCATGCTGAAATTCTTTAGTTCATTCCCTAAACTTATTCTTTTACTCTGAATTATATTGTGGTTAAGTTCACATATTTTCTTTTTTTTGTTGTTTGTTTGCAGCATATTGAAGTGGGCGTGTATTTCTTGCGCAAAAAATATTGCTATCACCTTCCAAGTTATCCATAATCAAAATGTGCAGTAACAAATATACTTTTTGATTAATATATGACTAAGTTGGCTAGTGTTCATCCTTCAGATGAACAGAAGGAGAAAATTAGAATAAGGAAGGAAAAGAGAATGGAGGAGAAAAGTAAAATGGAAGAGAAAAGGAGCAAATCAAAGAGAAAGCGGGTTGTCAAAAAACAGGTGATTGAGGAAGCTGTGGATTATGAAGAAGAAGTGGAGATTGAGGAACTTACCGAGTTTACCCGATTTATTAAAGAATCAACTGCTGAAAAGGTGGCAATAAGAGGCATTGACGTTTCATGTGGTATATCATAGGCAACTGCCGAAAAAGTATTCTTTCCATTTCGACTTAAGCCAAGAGCTGTCCAGTCATCTACGCACTACTTTCTTGAAATTCTGCACTATCAAACCAAAACTATATATGTGTACGATTCCTTGAGCAATTCACCATATGAGAGTGCGTTGGAACATGTCCAAAATTATGCCCGGTTGATCCCACACTTGCTCGAATACTTGAAGTTTGGCACACTATAACGACCCGACCGATCGTTTCGAGTATTACAATCCCATTTTTTCATTTACTACTCAAATTGTGCTTTATGGTTGTTATTTGACTTGCCGGGGTAATTGTTTCGGGTCCGGTGAGGTTTTGGAATGATTTAGAACACTTAGTTCCAATGTTTAGAACTTAAGTTGTAAAGGTTGACCGGATGTGGACTTACGTGTAACGATCCCCGAAAATTTTTGCTAAGGAAATTAAGGTTTTGTGGTGCCGAGGTAGATTAATTAATACAAAGGTTATAGAATGCACTTAAGTGTTGAGGAAAACTTTTGACAAAAGAAGGATATTCTGCGGTCTATTTTGCGACCGCAGAAATGTTATTTGGATCGTGGATTTACTGTAGAACAAAGCGGAAACTCGAGAAAATTTTGGGCCATTATGCTGCAGCAAAAGTGTTGTGCGGTCCAGTACGTGGACCGCAAAATGGTCGCATACTCGGGCACAATGAGCCCAGTTCTCAAGGTCCATTTCGCGGGCCAGAGATGCATTATGCGGTCGCATATGCGACTGCAGATCCTGTCCCGGAGTTTCATTTTCTGGTTTAGATACCCCGACCATATTTTGATAAATAGCCTTTGGGGCTCATTTTGAAGGCAAAATTTTGATATTTTAGAGAGAAGTGAGAGTATTCTAGAGAAAGAAAGAAGCCCAAGTGCTTTGTTCATCAAGATCTTGTTCAAGCATTGACATCCAACAAGAAATATCACAAGATCTTCACCCAAGAGGTAAGGTTCTAACCCTAGTCTTCAATGTCGAGTTTGGGTAAAGATGGGTGATTGAGAGTATGATTCTTGGGTAAAGATTGTGTTGAAAAATGGTAAAAATCTTCAAGGAATTTAATTGAGGATTTGAGGGTCGAGTTGATGTCGGAATTTGATAAAATTTGTATGATTAGACTCGTGATTGGATGGGCGTTAATATTTCGTAACTTTTGTTGGGTTCCGATACGTGAGCCCCACGAGCTATATTTGAGTGTAATTTTGGATTTTGTTAGAAACATTTGTATTTTCATATGGAATTAATTCCTATAATTTGAATTAATTGAATCAAATTAATTGTGACTAGATTCGAGGTGTTCGTAGGCTGATTCGCGAGGCAAAGGCATAACAGAATAGAGAATTACACGGTTTGAGGTAAGTAACGGTTCTAAATTTGGTCCTGAGGGTATGAAACCCCAGATTATGTGTTATATAATCGGTTTTGAGGTGGCGCACATGCTAGGTGACGGGCGTGTTGGCATGCACCATAGGAATTGTGAC
The DNA here is from genome assembly GCA_000715115.1 of Nicotiana otophora. NCBI lineage: Eukaryota > Viridiplantae > Streptophyta > Magnoliopsida > Solanales > Solanaceae > Nicotiana > Nicotiana otophora. The sequence continues at coordinate 244,124 of AWOL01S0011548.1, forward strand.
TTGGTCAAATTCCATGAAACTATGTAATTGAATAATTTGTTGTTATATGTACATTCTCCATGTAGTAGAGAAATGGAACCATAAATCATGTTTAGATTATGTGTTGGCACTGTAGGGACCCACAGAGGTCGTGTACATGTTGAATTATCTGCTAAATTGTAGTTTTGTACTCAGTCACAGTTTACTTGTTTATTTTAGCCCAGTCTTTATTGTTTATTATTGATGCATCATATCATTGTTGTTAGGGCTGATTTTCATGATTATTGAGAGCCCGAGAGATTGGAGAGATTTATGACTGAGTGAGGCCGAGGGCCTGGTTATGAGATATTATACTATAGCACGTGAGTTGTCCGTGCGGATCCAGATATTATATTATAGCACGTGAGTTGTCCGTGCAACACGTGAGTTATCCGTGCAGCACGTGAGTTGTCCGTGCGGATTCAGATATTATACTAGCACGTGAGTTGTCTGTGCAACACATGAGTTGTCCGTGCAGATTATAGCGCTTGGGCTGAAAGAGCCCCTCCGAAGTCTGTACACACTTCCAATGAGCGTAGGTACCTATTGAGTGTGAGTGATGAGTATTGAGAGAGTGGGAGGACTGAGTGACTATTGCTCTGAGAGGATGCATTAATTTCATTATTGTTGTACTACAGTTGTCATTTATCCCTGTTCTGGAAAATATTTGAAAGATATTATCTCCTGTTTCAGTCAAACCTGATATGAAAATACTGTTTAGGCATTAATTGTTGAACTTGCAAGCATGGCTACCTTCTTATGTTGGAAATTACTGTAACTGGATGTAAAGACCCAATTCCAATTTTAGACGTGATGGCGCCCAACACCATTGTCAGGCAAGCCGACACTAATCAAAATAGTGGTTTCCCGTTTAAATAAATTTACTAAGTGGATACATTTCCTTATTTGTTGAAAAGATTTAGAAATTTGCAAATGGGACATAATTAAACGGGAATAACAAGTACTAATCAAAATCAAGTAAACAAATCCAAAATCATAAGTCTACTAGAGTACGTGCCAAGACCCGGTGTCACAAGTACGTGGGCAATCTAGTAGAATATACAAAAGAGTACTAGCCTATTGTCTGAAAGGAAATAGACAAAAAAAATAGAGCATAAGAGAGACCCCAGCTGCTGCAGGACGACTCGGAAGGCAACTCACCGTGAAGTCTCGAGATGGAGATTAAAACTGCGCACCGGACTAGTAACCAGATGCACCTACCTCAGATCCTGTACAATTAAGTACAGAAGTGTAGTGTGAGTACATAAAATAACATATACCCAGTAAGTATCCCGCCTAACCTCGAAGAAGTAGCTATGAGGGGTTGACTTCGACACTTACTAAGGTCAATAACATGATAATATGAGATTCTAATTAAGCATGGTATACACCAATAAGACTTAGAACAAGAATTTAACTGGTCAAGAAATCACCATATTTAAGAACTTAATCACTTGCTTCCTTTAAAACATATGATCACACAGACAATGAATCCATATTAATTATGAAAGAAACTTTCAGTTCTACTGTTACACACAATACCACCGAGGACATTCGGCCCGATCCAATATAAATATAAATTGTGCACTGCCGAGGGTCGAACGACGCGAACCATAGATGCATCTATTTTCTCCGCTCGCGAATCATACATGCGACACAGTCAAAAATAAATTTAAGGAATTACCCCGCTCGCGAATCATACATGCAATACGGTTACACAAAGATCTCATAAATTATTATAGTACTCTCCCATTCTTTTCAAAATACGACATTCAAATGAAAACCTTTAAGATCCCATTATTTTTCCTCAATTCCAATTCCTTTTGAAACATTTAATAAGCACGCTTCATTCCTCTCTTCTCAAGGCAAACAATATACATAAAGCAATAACAATATCAACAAGGCATGGTGTAAGCCTAAGACTACTCGGACATAACAAGAATAGTAGCTACGTACGGATTCTCGTCACTTCATGCGTACGTGGCCCCCCACAAACAACAACACATAGTAATTTATTTCACCTATGGGGTAATTTCCCTCTTACAAGATTAGAAAGGAGACTTATCTCGTCTCAAAGCCTACTTCCCAATTCAAGAACGCACTCAAACCTCCAAATTTGACGCCAATGACTCGAAGCTAGTAAAACATTACATAAACTAATCAATCTATGCTCAAAAATTCATAATTCCACCCTTTAAGTGATTTTCCAACCTAAATTGCAAGATTCCTAAAATTCACCCCCGGGCCCACATGCTCGGATTCCGGAAATATTTAAAGAAAGTTGTTACCCATGACCTAAGAAACATAAATATATGATTATCACTACGTTTCATGGTCAACTTCGTGGTAAAAATCTCATTCTTGTCAAACCCTAGGTTTTTCATCTAACCCATGATTTCTATTAATTTTTATGTTGAAATCTACCCAAAATCTATGTATTGAACTCACGATAGGTAGAAATTACTTACCTCCAAAAGCTAGGTGGAAATCCCTCCCAAGAAGCTCCAATAATCGCCCAAAGAGTGAGAGAAAATGGGTGAAAATGGCTTAAGTCCCGTATTAATTGAACCTCACTGCCCTAGCGATTATCGCACCTGCGGTGCATAGGCCGTACCCGTGGGTCCGTTTTTTGCGAAATTAGCTGGACCGGTTGGGGCAGCATCTGCGGACGGGCTCCTTCTTCTGCGGTCCCGCTTCTGCGTAGAAGGAGCCGCATCTGCGAAATTGGCTGGGCCGGCTGGGGCTGCATCTGCGGATGCTCGCACCTGCGGCTGGCCAACCGCATGTGCGGTTATGACAGAACTGGGGAGCTTCAGCTCCCGAAATGGTCCGAGCCTCGTCCGATCGACACTCGGGCCTCCGGGCCCCGCCCGAACATACCAACAAGTTTGGAATCATAAAACAGACTTGCTCGAATTCACGGAACGCCCTAAACAACATTAAAATCAAGAATCACACCCTAAAACCAATTGAATCAAACTTAAGAACTTCAAGTTCTTTAATTTACTTCTAATGCGCCGAAATGTACTTATACTACTCAGAATGACACCAAATATTGCGTGCAAGTCTTAAATGACACTACGGAACCATTCCCGATCTCACAATTCCGTTTGGACCTCGATATCACCAAAACCCGCTCCAAACCAAATTTTAAAAAACTTCTAAAACCTTCAAGAACTAACTTTCACTATTAGGCACCAAAACGCTCCCGGGTCTAAAACCCAATCCGAATATACGCCCAAGTCCGAAATTACCATAAGAACCTATTGGAACCGTTAAATCCCGATTTTGAGGTTGTTTACTCAAAATATTGACCGAAGTCAAACTTGGCCTTTCAAGCCAACCTTAAGGAACCAAGTGTTCCGATTTCAACCCAAACTTTTCCAAATCCCAAACCAACCATCCCCGCAAGTCATAAATAGTAAAAACATGTACAGGAAGTCTTATTTAGGGAATGAGGTTCTAGAAAATAAAACGACCGGTCGGATCGTTACATTCTCCACCTCTTAAACAAACGTTCGTCCTCGAACGTGTTTAGATTCATACCTGATGTGCTGAATAAGTGTGTATATCTGCTTCGCATGTCCTCCTCGGACTCCCAGGTCGCCTCCTCGACTGGTTGGCCCCTCCACTGAACTGTTACCGCGAAAATCCTCTTGGATCTCAACTGGCGATCATGTCTAGCAACAATAGCAACTGGCTCCTCTCCATAACCCAAACTCTCATCTAACTGAATAGTGCTGAAATCTAACACATGTGACAAGTCGGCATGATATCTCCGGAGCATAGATACGTGAAAAACTGGATGAACCCCTGATAGGTTGGGAGGTAAAGAAAGCTCATAAGCAACCTCCCAAACTCGCCTCAACACCTCAAATGGGCCTATAAACCTTCAGCTCAACTTGCCCTTCTTTTCGAATCTCATAATACCCTTCATCGACGAGACCTTCAAGAGAACCTTCTCGCCGACCATAAATGATACATCGCGCGCCTTCTGATCAGCATAACTTTTTTTTCTGGACTGTGCTGTGCGAAGTCGCTTCTGAAGCAACTTTACCTTTTCCAAGGCATCCTTCACCAAATCAGTACCATATAACTTAGCCTCGCCGGGCTCAAACCACCCGATGGGAGAACAACATCGCGACCATATAAAGCCTCAAATGGAGCCATCTCGATACTGGACTGGTAACTGTTGTTGTAAGCAAACTCGGCCAAAGGCAAGAACTGATCCCACTGTCCCCCAAAGTCAATCACACATGCTCTTTAGCATGTCCTCCAATATCAGAACAGTCTGCTCTAACTGCCCGTTGGTCTAAGGATGAAACGCAGTGCTGAGCTCTACACGGGTACCCAACTCACTCTATACCGCTTTCCAGAAATACAAAGTGAACTGAGTGCCTCTATGTGATATGATGGAAACAGGAACACCGTGCAACCGAACTATCTCCCTAATATAAATCTGGGCCAACTTTTCTGAAGTATATGTAGTCATAACCGGAATGAAGTGTGCCGACTTGGTTAACCTGTCGACAATGACCCAAACTATATCAAACTTCCGCAAGGTCCGCGGTAACCCAACCATGAAATCCATGGTAATGAGCTCCCATTTCCACTCAGGTATAGTCATTTGCTGAAGTAGGCCACCTGGACTCTGGTGTTCATACTTGACATTCTGGCAATTCAGACACCTAGCCACATAATTAACTATATCTTTCTTCATCCGCCGCCACCAATAGTGCTGTCTCAGGTCACGATACATCTTCATAGCACCTGGATGAATAGAATACCGAGAACTGTGTGCCTCTTCTAGAATCCTCTCTCTCAAGCCATCGACATTAGGAACACATAGACGACCCTGGAGTCGCAGAACACCATCATCGCCAATAGAAACCTCCTTGGCACTACCCTGTTGTACCGTCTCTCTAAGAACTGCCAAATGTGGGTCATCAAACTGTCGAGCCTTGATCTGCCCCAATAGTGAAGATTGGGCAACAACACATGTAAGAACCCGACTAGGCTCTGAAATATCCAACCTCACAAGTCTGTTAGCCAAGGACTGAATGTCCAAAGCTAGTGGTCTCTCCTCCGCTGAAATAAATGCCAAGCTACCCATACTTTCTGCCTTCTTGCTTAAGGCATCCGCGACCACATTTGCCTTGCTCGGATGATAAAGAATGGTGATGTCATAATCCTTCAGTAACTCGAGCCATTGACGCTGCCTCAAATTGAGATCCCTTTGCTTGAACAAATGCTGTAAGTTGCGATGATCAGTATAAACCTCACATGACACCCCATACAGATAATGCCTCCATATCTTAAGAGCATGAACAATCGCGGCTAACTCCAAATCGTGCACAGGGTAATTCTTCTCATGAATATTCAGGTGACGCGAAGTATATGCAATAACTTGTCCCTCCTGCATCAATACATAACCCAAGCCAACGCGTTAAGCGTCGCAATATACCGTATACATCCCCGAGGTGGAAGGCAACAGTAGAACCGGTGCTATAGTCAAAGCTGTCTTGAGCTTCTGGAAGCTCGCCTCACAATCATCGGACCAACGGAACGGAGCACCCTTTTGGGTCAATCTAGTTAGAGGTGCTGCAATGGATGAGAAACCCTGCACAAACCGGTGATAATAACCTGCCAACCCCAGGAAACTCCTGATCTCAGTCACCGAAGTGGGACGAGGCCAACTCTGAACTGCCTCAATATTCTTGGGATCCATCTTAATATCCTCTCCTGATACAACATGCCCCAAGAATGCCACAGACTCTAGCCAAAACTCACACTTGGAGAACTTAGCATATAGCTCCTATTCCCGCAATGTCTGAAGCACCACTCTCAAATAATGCTCGTGCTCCTCCAGGCTACGTGAGTAAATCAAGATGTCATCAATGAAGAAAATAATAAAGGAATCAATATAAGGCCTAAACACTCTGTTCATCAAATCCATGAATGCCGTTGGGGCATTAGTCAAGCCGAAGGACATCACTAGAAACTCATAATGACCATATCTGGTACGGAAGGCAGTCTTCGGAACATCTGAGTCCCGAATCTTCAACTGATGGTACCCTGACCTCAAGTCAATTTTAGAGAACAACCTAACGCCCTGCAATTGGTCAAATAAATCATCGATACACGGCAATGGGTACTTTTTCTTGATGGTAACCTTGTTCAACTGGCGGTAATCAATGCATATCCGTATAGTCCCATCCTTTATTTTCAGAAATAACACTGGTGCACGCCAAGGTAATACACTTGGTCTCACAAACCCCTTTGCTAACAACTCCTCAAGCTTCTTCTTCAACTCCTTCAACTCTTTCGGAGCCATACAGTATGGTGGGATAGATATAGGCTGGGTGCCTGGAGCCAAATCAATTCGGAAATCAATATCACAATCTGGCGGCATGCCTGGAAGGTCAGAAGGAAACACATTGGCGAACTCCCAGACTACTGGCACTGAATCAATCATCGGAGACTCTGTGGTGGTGTCCCGAACATAGGATAAATAAGCCAAACAACCCTTCTTGACCATGTGTCGAGCCTTCAGGAAAGAGATAACCCGACTAGATGTACTGACAGACGAACCCTTCCACTCCAACCTGGGCAACTCCGGCATCGCTAAAGTAACAGTCTTGGCATAACAATCAAGAATGGCGTGATATGGAGATAACCAGTCCATGCCCAGGATGACCTTAAAGTCGGTCATATCAAGAAACAGAAGGTTCGCCCTAGTCTCGTAACCACATAATATGACCATACAAGACCGATAGATCCGATCCACAACCACAGAATTGCCCACAAGAGTGGACACATAAATATGAGTACTCAAGAACTCACGAGGAACACCCAGGAAATGAGCAAACATAAATGATACATACGAATAGGCAGATCCTTGATCAAATAACACCGAAGCATCCCTACCGTAGATAGAAATAATACCTGTGATCATGGCATCTGAGGCTACTGCATCTGATCTGGCTGGAAAAGCATAGAATCTAGCTGGGGCGCCACCTGACTGGCCCCTGTCTGCCTGACCTCCACCTCTAGGATGGCCTCTACCTACCTGCCCTTCGCCTCTGGGCGGTTGGACGGCTGGTGCGGCTGCTGGAGCTGAAATCATAGGCTGCTAACCTTGCTGTACTACCTTGCCCCAAAGCCTAGGGTAGAATCTCTTCATGTGACCCATATCTCCACACTCGTAATAACCTCTCGATACCATAGACTGCTGCCCCGAAGTCTGATCCTGATGGCCTGAATACCCACTAGAAGAACACTGAATATCTAGTGGGCAATATGAAATCTCTGGCATGGCGCTGAAATAAGCATTGGAAGAACACTGATGAACTGGTGGGCGATAAGAACTCTCTGGCATAACACTAAAATAGGGTCGTGCCGGAGCACCCCGAGGAGGTGGTGGTGCTGAATATGTGGGCCTACTAGTCTGACCCCTCCCAAAATGACCTCTGCCCTTAGCCGGGGCACCTCTAAACTCTCCAGAGAAACGGGCCCTCTTGTCCTGCTGCATCTACTCTCTACCCCTCTGGCGGTATCCCTCAATCCTTCGAGCAATCTCCATTACTAGCTGATAACCAGTACCTATCTCAACCTCCCGGGTCATACTAGCCGGAATATTGGGGTGCAACCCCGCAACAAATCTCCGCACTCTCTCTGCGTCGGTAGGAAGTATCATAAGTACATGGCGAGACAACTCAGAGAACCTCATCTCATAATCTGTCACTGACATCTGACCCTGCTCGAGCTGACCTCGCAACGCTTCCCTCTGAGAGGGTGGAATATACCTATCCAAGAAAAGCTGTGTAAATTGGTCCCAAGTCATGGGAGGAGAACCCACTGGTTTGTCAAGAAGATAAGACTGCCACCATCTACGGGCCCTGCCCTCCAGCTAGAAAGTAGTGAAGTCCACCCCATGGGACTCCAATATCTTCATGTTGTGCAGTCTGTCCCTACACCTGTCAATGAAGTCCTGAGGATCCTCGTGTCGCTCACCTACAAATGCTGGAGGGTGAAGCCTAGTCCATCTGTCCAAAAGATTCTGTGGCTCATCAGCCGTAGCTGGTCTAGGATCAGGCGCAACTGCTGCTACTGGATGGGCTCCGGCCACTGGTAGTGTACCCAGGGTCTGATATACTACAGTTGCGTGCCCAGGAGCCTGAGCAATAGGGATTTGTGCTCCCCCTCCTGCCTGAGATGTGGCTGGGTCCGCTGGAACTAAACCAGCCTGAGTCATGGTGACCATAAACCGCATCATATGACCCATGACCTCCTGAAAGCCCGATGCTATCATGAAATCTACCGTGGCTAGCCTTGCGGTAGGCACCTGGCCTTGCTCCTCAATAATGGGATCCTCTACTGGATCTGCTGGTGGTGCTACCGGGGCAGCTCTGGGACGCCTTCGTCCCTACCTCAGGCTGGTGCCCTCCCCCGGCCTCTACATCGGCCTCTAGCAACGGGTGGAGCAGCTCCTCCCGGATCTGGAACGTCCGCCGTACGCGTCCTCACTATCTGTGAGAGAATAGAAGGAAGAAACTTAGTATATCATCAATTACACGATAGGATATGAATAAAGAGTAGTTTTCTAACATCATATAGCCTCTCGAAGATAAGTACAGACGTCTCCGTACCGATCTGCAAGACTCTACTAGGCCTGCCCATGACTTGTGAGACCGACATGAACCTAGTGCTCTGATACCATGTTGTCACTACCCAATTCCAATTTTAGACGTGATGGCGCCCAACACCATTGTCAGGCAAGCCGACACTAATCAAAATAGTGGTTTCCCGTTTAAATAAATTTACTAAGTGGATACATTTCCTTATTTGTTGAAAAGATTTAGAAATTTGCAAATGGGACATAATTAAACGGGAATAACAAGTACTAATCAAAATCAAGTAAACAAATCCAAAATCATAAGTCTACTAGAGAACGTGCCAAGACCCGGTGTCACAAGTATGTGGGCGATCTAGTAGAATATACAAAAGAGTACTAGCCTATTGTCTGAAAGGAAATAGACAAAAAAAATAGAGCATAAGAGAGACCCCAGCTGCTGCAGGACGACTCGGAAGGCAACTCACCGTGAAGTCTCGAGATGGAGATTAAAACTGCGCACCGGACTAGTAACCAGATGCACCTACCTCAGATCCTGTACAATTAAGTACAAAAGTGTAGCGTGAGTACATAAAATAACATATACCCAGTAAGTATCCCGCCTAACCTCGAAGAAGTAGCAACGAGGGGTCGACTTCGACACTTACTAAGGTCAATAACATGATAATAGGTTATTCTAATTAAGCATGGTATACAACAATAAGACTTAGAACAAGAATTTAACTGGTCAAGAAATCACCATATTTAAGAACTTAATCACTTGCTTCCTTTAAAACATATGATCACACAGATAATGAATCCATATTAATTATGAAAGAAACTTTCAGTTCTACCGAGGGTCGAACGATGCGAACCATAGATGCATCTATTTTCCTCACTCACAAATCATACATGCGACGCGGTCAAACATAAATGCAAGGAATTACACCGCTCGCGAATTATACATGCGATGCGGTTACACAAAGATCTCATAAATTATTATAGTACTCTCTCATTCTTTTCAAAATACGACATTCAAATGAAAACCTTTAAGATCCCATTATTTTTACTCAATTCCAATTCCTTTTGAAACATTTAATAAGCACACTCCATTCCGCTCTTCTCAAGGCAAACAATATACATAAAGTAATAACAATATCAACAAGGCATGGTGTAAGCCTAAGACTACCCGAACATAATAGGAATAGTAGCTACGTACGGACTCTTGTTACTTCGTGCCTACGTGGCCCCTACAAACAACAACATATATTAATTTAGTTCACCTATGGGATAATTTCCCTCTTACAAGATTAGAAAGGAGACTTACCTCGTCTCAAATCCTACTTCCCAATTCAATAACGCGCTCAAACCCCCAAATTTGACGCCAACGACTCGAAGCTAGTCAAACATTACATAAACTAATCAATCTATGCTCTAAAGTTCATAATTCCACCCTTTAAGTGATTTCCCAACCTAAATTACAAGATTCTTAAAATTCACCCCGGGCCCACATGCTCGGATTCCGGAAATGTTTAAAGAAAGTTGTTACCCATGACCTAAGGAACATAAATATATGATTATCACTAAGTTTCATGGTCAACTTTGCGGTAAGGATCTCATTCTTGTCAAACCCTAGGTATTTCATCTAACCCATGATTTCTATTAATTTTTATGTTGCAATCTACCCAAAATCTATGTATTGAACTCACGATAGGTAGAAATTACTTACCTCCAAAAGCTAGGTGGAAATTCCTCCCAAGAAGCTCCAATAATCGCCCAAAGAGTGAGAGAAAATGAGTGAAAATGGCTTAAGTCCCGTATTAATTGAACCTCACTGCCCCAGTGATTTTCGCACTTGCGGTGCATAGGCCGCACCTGCGAGTCCGCTTTTGCGGACCAGGTGTTCGCTTCTGTGGAGTTGGCTGGGCCAGCTGGGGCCGCATTTGCGGATGGGCTCCTGCTTCTGCGGTCCTGCTTATACGTAGAAGGAGTCGCATCTGCGGAATCGGCTGGGCCGGCTGGGGCCGCATCTGCCGATGCTGGTCTCGCACTTTCGGCTGGCCAACCATAGGTGCAGTTATGCCAGAACTGGGGAGCTTCAGTTGTTGCTTCAGATCCCAAAATGGTCCGAGCCTCATCCGATCGACACTCGGAGCCCCCGGGCCCCGCTCGAACATACCAACAAGTTTGGAATCACAAAATGGACTCGCTTGAACTCACGTAACGCCCGAAACAACATTAAAACCAAGAATTATACCCTAAAACCAATTGAATCAAACTTAAGAACTTCAAGTTCTTCAATTTACTTCCAATGCGCCGAAACATACTTATACTACTCGGAGTGACACCAAATTTTGCGTGCAAGTCTTAAATGACACTACAGAACCATTCCCGGTCTCAAAATTTTGTTTGGACCTCGATATCACCAAAACCCGCTCCAAACCAAATTTTAAAAAACTTCTAAAACCTTCAAGAACCAACTTTCACTATTAGGCGCTAAAATGCTCCCAGATCATCCAAAACCCAATCCGAACATACGACCAAGTTTGAAATCACCATACAAACCTATTGGAACCGTCAAATCCTGATTCCGAGGTCGTTTACTCAAAATGTTGACCGAAGTCAAACTTGGCCTTTCAAGCCAACCTTAAGGAACCAAGTGTTCCGATTTCAACCCAAACTCTTCCAAACCCCGAACTAACCATTACCGCAAGTCATAAATCAGTAAAAGCATATACAAGAAGTTTTATTTAGGGGAACGGGGTTCTAGAAAGTAAAACGATCGGTCGGGTTGTTACACTGGACTCGTCACTACTTTCAGTTCTTTATTTAGTATTGTTACTTGCTGAGTTGGTTGCACGCATACTACACCCTGCACCTCGTGTGTAGACCCAGGTACTTTCGGATATGGCGGTTGATAGTTCTCAGAGTTTTATCTATTGGAGATTATTGAGGTAGTTGCTTGACGTCCGCAGAGTTTGACTCCTTTTCTTTTCAGTTTTTGTACTGTTCTAAATTTTTAGATAGTGTTTTTAGTAGTCAGACTTTATTATCATTTAGATACTCATGTCTCAGTGACACCGGATTTTGGGAGTGTATTTATATCCAGTATTTGTGGGATTCTCTTAAACTTAATTATTATGTTTTCAGTATGTAAAAGAAAAATGTGGATTTTTGATATTGTCGACTTGTCTAGTATTGAGATAGGTGCCATCACAACAAGTGTGATTTTTGGGTCGTGACATACACACAATAAAACTTATGGGGAAAAGGCTTAGAAATATTTTACTATTAAGTGGATGAACACACCCCTACAGCAGAACAAGTGTGTGTTTGGCATATGTTTACCATGCATCTTATCTTTATGGTTTTTTCTTTATTTTTAGAGCTGTGTTATTGTGTTAATTAATCTTTAATTTTTTTATGTTTTTTTTGTAGTGTTGATTGTGGTATATTTGCTCTTAAGTTCCTTGAGATGTGGTTGAAACAAGATGATGTCTTCAATTTCAAACAAAGTGATGCGTTGACATTCAGGAGAGAATTGACTGTGAATCTTTGGGCTCATAGAAAGTGGAAAGAAGAAAGCGGTTATGAAACTCTAGAAGAGCAACTAGGACATGACTATGGAGAATATGAAGACACTCTATGTGAATTTTTTTGATAGAAAATAAATTGTAAATGAAAAACAATTTATGTTTGTTATTTTTTCAATGATGTTAGTGAAAATAAAATAGGATTTGAAAATATATATTATTTTTTGTGAATTATGTGATGTCTATCTTTTAAATTTTTGTTCTCTTCGCATTAATTAGTCTGAAGTTGCCTTGGATTGTATCAATTACTTTTGTCTCTTTTATCATGAACTTAAGCATGTTTTGTGAAACTTCAACATGTTTAGTGTGAAGTTTTAGCAAATAAACTAAATAACCTCAGCACACATTAGCAAAAACTCATTAGAAAATTACATACTGCAGGACAAAAACTTAAGCATGTTTAGTTTGAAGTTTTAGTAAATGAACTAAAAAGTTTCAGCTTGTTTAGACTGAAATTTCGGATAAAGCTCATGACAAAACTGTAGACTGTAGGACACAACTTTAGCATGTTTTGGTATGAAGTTTTAGCAAATGAACTAAATAACTTCAGCATCCATTAGCATGAAGTTTTAGCTTCAATGTGAAACAACTTCATGCTACATTAGTATGAAGTTTTAGCTTCAGTATGTTTGTGTGAAGTGTTAAGAAACGAAGAAAAAAACTTTAGCATGGATAAGTTTGAAGTTAAGCAAAAACTCAATAGAAAATTACGTATTGTAGAAGAAAACTTTAGCATGTTTAGTCTGAAAATTTAGCAAATGAATTAAACAACTTCAGCATGTTTAGTCTGAAGTTTTTAGGGAAAAACTCATTGCTAAACTGCAGACTGTAGGACAATACTTCAGCATGTTTTGGTATTTTGAAACTTGAAACTTATCTTTTTTTGTATCTACCAGCTACTTTTTGTCTTTTACCACCTACTTCATCTTATAATTAATTTGTCTGACCATATAGTAAATGACCTGAAAAGTTACCTTTGCATTTAGAAATAGTAAATGAAGTCTTTCCATTTGATTATGTGAAAAGTTTGGCTTTTCAGGCTGAAGTTATTTTTTTACTATAGAAAAACTGTGAACTTATTAGACCGAAGTTACATTTCTTTTTGCATTTACCACCTACTTGTTATCTTTACCACCTACTTATCTTGTTATATTCAATTTCTCTGAACGTAAAACAATAAACAGACCTGAAAAGTTACCTTTGCATTTATAGATATTAAATTGATTAGGTGCACACTTTGGCTATATTAACAATCTCTTCACTTAAAAATTTCATAGTCATTCATAGACTTCTATCATATTTTTTTAAATTTATATTCATCCATAGCCTTTAAGCTTTTTTAAAGAAACAATGTTTGATGCTAGCAGAAGCATGAAGCTTACAATGGATGAACTTATGCAGAAGTGGAAGAGTTTAAAGTCTGATTGGAATAGTAACGTACCAATGGCTAATCTTATGCAGAAGTGGGAGCAAATAAAGACTGATTGAGAAATAATCAGACCACAGTTTTTTGCCGATAAATCATTCCAAAATAGGCTGAACCTCGAACGCAGTTATGAAGGTTATTCAACCTCGTTCGACAAGGTTGTGCAGTAGTTTGATTCTTTTAAGTTTCCCATCAGGGAAAACTATACCAAGATGGAAAATAGCTTGAAGAGTCTTCCTTATCTTATGGACAGAGTAATAATTGAATAAAATTAGTTGCGTGATCAATTCAACAAGTTGAAGTGCGATCTCATGAGACTTTGTGGTGTTTTGCCCGAGTATCCTATAATTATCTCTGATTCGGATGATGATAAGATATATCAAGAATTTGAGGAGTATTGTTCTGATGATGACGGTGAGCTTAATTTTTTTAATCCCTTTTTTATGTTTTTTTTTTGTATTTTCGTTAATGTTTTTTATGGTTTTTTTATTTTGTGTGGTTTTTTATCTTGTAATATGTTATGTAAATGAAAATCATGTTTCATTTTTGTGTATAATATTTTTGAAAGGCTGCATTCTCATTTTAATGTAATAATATAGTACGTGTCAACCTAAAACTTCATGCCTTATAAGCTGAAGTTAGCATATATAAGTTAGAAACTTCAACCTTTTTGGTCTGAAGTTATCATCTATAACTTTTGACAGTATAATGACACGACTGATCATTTTGAGCATTTGCACTTCGCTCGGCAATTTGAGGGCACGAGTACCTCCGCATGATGTATTATGACTTATGCAATCGTCTGTTTTGGTTTTCAAGTTATTTAGAATCGATTTGGAAGAATGAGCTTCAGGATTTAAGCTTTAAGTTTGAAGAGTTGACCAAGTTTGACATTTTAGCATTTGACCTTGGATTAGAGTTTTGATGCTTCCATTAGGTCCGGATGGTGATTTTGGACTCGGGCATGTGCCCGGATTTACATTTGGATATTTCTAGAAGGATTCGGCGCGAGTTTTAGAAATTGAAAGTTCAAAGTTTATTGATTTTAATTTGAGGTGAGATTTGTCATTTCGAGGTAGTTATGTGTGAGTTGAAGCCTCGAGTAGGTCTGTTTCATAATATGAAACTTGCCTACAAAATTTGGCGTCATTTGGAGTTAATTTGATATGGATCGAATGCTTGGTTGCGATTCTAAGAGTTTTTGAAGTTTGTTGTGATCCTCATGCGTTTTGGCATCCGATACGTGCTTTTAGAGGTTATTTTGATGTTTTGATCGAGCCAACAAGTTCGTGTTGTGTTTTTGTACTGTGTGGGTGTTTGGTTTGGAGAATCGGGGACTCGGGTGAGTTTCGAATTGGTTTCAGAATGATTTTATATGATTTTGAGTGCTGGTACTGGTGTCATCGCAGTTGCGATATTTTTGTCGCAAATGCGACTATCGCAATTGTAAAGTGGCTCTTGCATTCGCGAAACTGGGCTGTTAGGGAGAAATATGCATTTGCGAAGAGTGGTTGTTCGCTTTTGCGAGGATTCTTGCCGCTTTTGTGAGACAACTGTCTTTGCATTTGCGAAGAATTGGGTCGCAAATGCGACCTTAGCATAAGTCTCCTGGTTCGCTTTTGCGACGAATCGTTCGCTTTTGCGAACCCCATGTCGAAAATACAACATCTGCAACCTACATATAGGTCGGTAATTCTGAGACTTAGCCTCATTTTCTTATATTTTGAAATCTAGCTTCGATGGGAGGTGATTTTGTGGAGGAATTTTCATACCAAACCATTGGGTAGGTACCTTAATCAATTTTCCATTATATTTTATGATCATACATTAGATTTAATATCAAATTCATGACAATCTAGGGAAACTTTGAGGATTTTGTCAAAGTTTTGAAAAAAAAATGAAAATGTGGGATTTGAGAGTCGAATAGGACTCGAATTTGGAAACAAATCGCGTATATGGACTCGTGGGGATATGGGTAGTCAAGTCCTACCCTTGGACTCGGGTTTGGACTGGGCGGGCCCGGGGTTGACTTTTGTTGATTTTTTGGAAATTGTATAAAGGTCATAGCTTTATTAACTAAAATTATTTTCTCTTGCATTATGTGATGTATTTAAGTCGTCTTTGGCTAGATTGGGCCGAGCGGAGGTGAATTTGTAAAGGAAGAAGCTAAATTGAGTATTTAGTTGGCCGAATTGAGGTAAGTGTCTTGCCTAAATTTGTTGAGAGAATTTTTCCTACTATTTGAAATTATTTGCTTCGTGCGAGGGTGATAAATATATGAGGTGACAAGAATATATGCATGTGCCAGGGTTAATTATGTTTGGGGGTAGATTATTCTATAAATTGTGTCTTGTAGAACTACGTGACCTTCTTGCTTCATGTCCTACTTGACTTCTAGATCACTAAGAATATGGAACTAAATGTTAGAAACCAAGATTTAGTTTATTTTAACTTGATTAAAATTTGATGGAATATGGAGAATCATTTAGGTGTCTAATTCGGTCATCACTATGCTTAATCACTAATACATTGCTATGCCCGTTATTCTTGGGATATTAGATTCTATACTTGAGTTGTAGATTATTTTGAGATTTGTTGAAATACTTGCACAATAATGTTTTTGAGGGTTTATTGAACTATTGTTAGCTTGAAAGTCGTGATTGAAGTTCATTTGAAATATTCGTTTAACCACTCTCCTTGACGTTATTTATGCTTCCTACCTTGTTTGTCATTGATGTACATATGCTTGGTGAGGAAGAGTGTAAAGCACGAAGGGTGATGCCGTACCATTGTGTGTGTGTGTGTGTGTGTGTGTATATATATATATATATATATATATATATATATATATATATATATATTCATGTGAGAGATAGTATAAAGCACGAAGGGTGATGCTGTGCCATTTCATTTGAGTGCAAAGCATGAAGGGCGATGCCGTGCCATTTCATTTGAGAGTAAAAACACGAAGGGTGATGCAGTGCCATTTCATTTATATTATCATGCTTTTATATTATCATGAGTTCATGGCACGATGAGTGTTTCTGTGCAGGCGAGGACGAGGGACATGTATTATGTTGTGATACCTTTTCCTCGTGTATAAGTTCATGCCTTTACATTGAGCTGGCATTATCGTACCTATGTTTCCTATGTGACTTGTCGTTATGGTCCTGTTTTTTGTTCTCTATCTCAATTGTTGTTGTGTTGCCCATGCCTTCTACTTGATTGACTTGCAAATATCATGCCTACTTCCTACTGTTATATTTACATCCATGTCGTAACTATGTTGCCCTTCAGTACAAGCCTTATACCATGTTAGTCATTCATGCCTTTACTTGTTAACTTATAAAGATCAAGCTCTTTCTTCTTATTTGTTATATTTACATCTAAGCTTTCCACCATGTTAGTTAGTGAAATTTATGTTCTTCTACCATACATGCTGTCATTACTTTTGTGCCTTCTATCTCGTCTATTTCTATTTTTTATATGTTTCCAACTTGTTATTTGTTACTATCTAGGTACTCTCTACTTAGTGGACATTGATATTGTAAATTATTCTACTTGGTTAGTGCTGCTACATGCACATTTGGCAAGGATGAGATAATTGCACGAAGGGTGTTGTCGTGCTAATTGATTTGACACATATTTATGTATATATGGCGAGGAAGAGATAAAATCACGAAGGGTGTTACCATGCCATTTGATTTGATATATTGAATATACTTCTCATACAAGAAAAATTATGAATTTACTTCTGAGATTTCTCCTAGTAATTGTTTACTGCCTCGCATAGATGTTTATGGTACCCTTATCTGTTATGTTTTATAACTGCTCCTACTATTAGTTTACTGCACAGGTTATAACAGTGAGTATCTCTTTAAACTAAATATTCTCGTCACTATTTCGACGAGGTTAAATAATATACTTACTGAGTACATGGGGTCGGTTGTACTCATACTACACTTCTGCACCTTGCGAGCAATTTTGGGAGCGGAGCTGTGGGTGATGTTGGGAGCTAACTCTAAAGATGTTCGTGCATTCCGGATAAAGCTGCCACTTGTTGTCACGACCCAATTTCATTACAGGCCATGATGGCGCCCAACACCTCTGTTAGGCAAGCCATCACTCATAAATCTAGTGGTTTCCACTTTTAATATGTTTGCAAATTGAGTAACATTCCTCATTAATAAAAGTTTTAGAAGTTTACAGCTGTAAAGTGATTAAACAAAGCAACTGAGTGCAATATCGAAGTCATAACAATAACCCAAAATTATAAGTCTACTAGTGTGTGTGCCAAGACCTGGTGTCACAAGTATTCGGGCATTCTAGTAGAATATACAAAAGAATACTAGTCTACTGTCTGAAAGGAATAGACAGAAATAATAATCCAAAAGAGAGACTCCGGCTGCTGCTGAACAACTCGGAGGGGCAGCTCACCGAGTAGTCTCGTGCTAGAAGTCAAGCGTGCACGCCTGACTAGTAACCAGATGCACATGCCTCAGATCCTGCACATCAAGTGCAGAAGTATAGCGTGAGTACATAAACAACATGTACCCAGTAAGTATCTAGTCTAACCTCGAAGAAGTAGTGACGAGGGGTCGACTTTGACACTTACTAAGGGCCAAAAACATAATAATATGAAGTTCTAATTAATCATGAAATATACAATGATAATAGAGCTCAACATGAAGTAAGTGAACAAATCCTTCTTTCAAGTAAGAAGCAAATCCTTCCTCTCATCTATTCCTTTCACCTTTCAAGTCAGTGAATCATTATTAAATATAAAAAGGAAATTTCGGTATCACTACGCACGAGTTGTGCCGAGGACGTACGGCCCGATCCAAATATACATAATAATATACTGTGCACTGCCAAGGATCGAATGTCCCGAACCATATAATATATCAATAAATCCTGCCGAGGCGAACGGCCCGCTCCCATGAGAGTAGTGGAAATTTTTCTCCTCTCGCGGAATATATTTGCGAAGCAGTTGACATAGATGTTCTCGAGTTATCATAATATTTCTCAATATATTTTGAAATAGAAAATTCAACTTGTAACCTTAAAATATTGAAATCCTCATCCTCCACTTTAAAACCAACAAGTAGTAAACATAATCAAGCAACAATATCAATAAATCATGGTGTAGGTCTAAAACAACCCGGATATAAGCATGAATAATATCTACGCAAAGACTCTCGTCACATCGTGCGTGCGTAGCCCCCACAAATAGAAACACATTATGATTTAAGTTTACCTAAGGGGTTAATTCCCTCTTACAAGGTTAGAAAAGAGACTTACCTCGTCTCAAGGCCTACTTTTCGGTTCAAGAATGTGCTCACACCCTCAATTCGGTGCCGAATCAACCCAAAACTAATCAAATAGTATATAAACTAATTAATACATACTCAAAAGTTCGTATTCCAACTATTTAAGAGGTTACCCAACCCAAAATGCAATGTTCTTAAATATTCACTATCACGACCCGGAATTTCCACCGTCGGGACCGTGATGGCGCCTAAAAGTCCACTTGCTAGAAAAACCGACATTAGAGAATTATTAAGCCAATCCTTATTCAATTCAGTAAATAACAACAAATAAGCTAAAATGGAATACAGGAGTGCATAATAATATAAAAACTTCATTAATTACTACCACCCGGATCTGGAGTCACAACTCACGAGCTACTACGATTTACTATAACTAGAGTTTGAAAAGGAAAAATACACTGTTTTGAAGTAAGGAAAACAATAAATGATAAAACTCAGAAGAGACTCCAGGGTCTACGGCGCCAGCAAATCTACCTTGGGTCTTCTGATAGTAAATCCAAGTTGCTAAGCCTCATGATCAGCTAGGACCGGTACCAAAATCTACACAAGAAGTACAGAGTGCAGTATCAGTACAACCGACCCCATGTACTGGTAAGTGTCGAGCCTAACGTCGACGAAGTAGTGACGAGGCTATGACAAGGCACTCACATAATAAACCTGTGCAGATAACAGTATATGTACAAGAAAACAACAATAACAACTAAACATGTACTATTGGGAGGGGAAACATGCTGAGGGAAATATGAGATAGAGAACTGCAGCAGAATGGTAACTTGAAAAGTCAATGCACTATGAATCAATAAGAACCAGTAAACACAGTAAAGGAAAAATACACGACATCACCTTTCGTGCTTTTACTCTCAACCTTACCATAAAATTAATAAAAATGGCACGGCATCACACTTCGTGCATTAACTCTCATAACATGGCACAACATCACCCTTCGTGCATTAACACTCACAACATGGCACGACATCATCCTTCGTACACTAACACTCACAATATGGCATGGCATCACCCTTCGTGCATTAACACTCACAATATGGCACGGCATCGCCCTTCGTGTATTAACACTCACAATATGGCACTATATTACCCTTCGTGCATTAAAACTCTCCCTTACCATAATGCAGTAAACAAGTAGCAACATGGAGATAGAATAACAAGTACAAGCCTTACTTCAATATTTGGTTCCACAATATTAACCTCAACTTCGGAATCAATACTCAATTATCACCAGAAAGTTCATAAACATGATAAGAACGATCAATTTAACAATACTAGTCTAAACAAAGATAACATGAACAAAGGAAGCTATAATTGCAAGAAGCCAAGTCCCGCCCGCATGCTTTAACCCGACTACAGCGCATAAGTACTCGTCACCTCACATATACGTTGTTCCCCAACATTTAAACATGTAGCAAATAGACAAACAAGTCATATTCCCTCAAGTCAAGGTTAGACACAACACTTACCTCGCTCCAAAGGCCACTCAATGCTCAAATACCACTTTTCCTCTAGAATCCACCTCCAAACCACTCGTATCTATCCACAAACGACTCAATAATATCAAATATTGCTAAAGAAATCAATTACAATGCATAAATTTAGATTCCCCAAACTTTCTCCCAAAAAGTCAACAATCGACTCCGTGCCCGCTTGGTCAAAACCCGAGGTTCGGATCAAAATCCATTTACCCATTCACCCCCGAGCCCGATTATATAATTTGTCTCGAAATCTGACCTCAATTCGAAGTCTAAATTCCAATTATACAAAAATCCCTAATTCTACCCAAACCCCCAATTTCCACCATGAAAATCCTAGATTTTAGGTTGAAAACTCATGAAATGTAATGGGTAATTAAAAGAAAGTAGGTTAGAATCACTTACCAATAAATTGGGGAAGAAAATCTTTTAGGAAAATCGCCTCTAGGTCTTCAAGTTTTGAAATTTTTGAAAGAATGGCAAAATCCCATAATTGGGACTGTTTTATCACTGGGCGTCAGTGTTCATCGCATTCGCATGAACACTGACGCGTTCGTGAAGAGCAGAGCCTTAATGGCTTACGCGATCGCGGGAGACTCAACACGTTCGCGAAAGTGTAGCCTGCCTCACCTTCACGTTCACGAGACAGGGCTCGCGTTCGCATATAGTCACCCCTGATTTCCCTTCCCAGCCTGCCTATTGCTACGCGTTCGCGTGTGACTATTCGCGTTCGCATAGAGCAATCCCTCCAATGCTCCACGTTTGCGGCAGTAGTCTCGCATTTGCGTAGGAGAAAAACCCACCCAGCCCAGTTTACATATCGCGTTCCCGAATGCGAAGAAAGAAACCAGAAGGCACCTAAAACTGCAGAAAACCCAGAATTTCTAAGTTTAAATCATCCCGTAGCCTATCCGAAACTCACTCGAGCCCTCGGGGCTCCAAACCAAACATGCAGAAAAGTCCTAGAACATCATACGAACTTGCTCGCACGATCAAATCGCCAAAATAACACCTACAACTACGAATCAGACACCAAATCAAATGGAATTTTTACGAAAACTTTAAAACTTCTATTTTCACAACCGAACGTCCGAATCACGTCAAATCAACTCCGTTTCTCACCAAATTTGACAGACAAGTCATAAATATTATAGTGGACTTGTACCGGGCTCCGAAACCAAAATACTGACCCGGTATCAACAAGACCAAACATGAGTAAATTCTTAAATATTATTAACTTTCAAACTTTTAATTTTCCATCAAAATTCCATATCTCGAGTTAGGGACCTCGGAATTCGATTCCGGGCATACGCCCAGGTCCCAAATTACGATACGGACCTACAGGGAGCGTCATAATATGGTTCAGGGTTCGTTTACTCAAAACATTGACCGAAGTCAACACAAATTAATTTTTAAGGCAATTGTTTTTAATTGTTCACAATGTTTAATATAAAAGCTTTCCGGAAACACACTCAGGTTGCGCATGCAACTCGAGTAGGGTAAATGAGATTTTTAAGGCTTCAGATCACAGAATTAGGTTTTAAAACATAAGATGATCTATCGGGTCATCACATTCACCCCCGGGCCCACGTGCCCGAAATTTGAAAATATTTGAAAAAGTTGTTATCCATAACCTTAGGAACAAGAGTATATGATTTCTATAAAATTCCATAACCATTTTCATGGTTAAATCCCATTTTTACCCTAAACCTAGATTTTTATCTAAACCCTTGATTTTCACTAATTTGTACATGTTAATCTACCTATAATCTATGTATTTAACTCATGTTGTATAGAAATTACTTACCTCAAAGTGCTAGGTGAAAACCCTCTTCCAAAAGCTCCAAACATCGCCCAAGAGATGAAGTGAAATGAAATGAATGGCCTAAGTCCCGCATTAAATGAGCTGGGCACAGGCCTCTGATGTCGCATTTGCGACACCGGGTTCGCAAATGCGAGGTTCGCAAATGCGACAAAACGCTCGCAAATGCGAAGCCTGACCCCAGTTGCTAAGGTCGCAAATGCGACGGAGGGGTCGCAAATGCGATCACTACTGAGTTCGCAAATGCGGCTCAGGTGTCGCAAATGCGAAACATCCTCAGACTAAGCTTCTTCATTAGAAATCTGGTGTGTTTTTCATCCCCTTCCGCATGTACTAAACTCACCCGAGCCCTCGGGGCTCCACACTAACTACCCACACAAGTATAATACCCTCATACAAACTCGTTCGAGCGATCAAACACAGAAATAACATCAAAACTATGAATCAGACGCCAAAACGCATGAATTGACTCATGAATTCAAAAATTTCCAAAAAGACTTCTGCTCGTCCGATTCCTATCACATCAACTCGGAATGACACAAAATTTTGTGTGCAAGTACTAAATGACATTACAAAACTATTACCGATCTCGGAATTCCGTTTGGACCTTGATATCACCAAAACCCGTTCCAAACTAAATTTTACAGAACTTCAAGAACCAACTTTTGATATTAGGCGCCGAAATGCTTCCGGGTCATCCAAAACCCGATTCGGGCATACGCTCAAGTCCGAAATCATAATACAAACCTATTGGAACCGTCAAATCCCAATTCCGAGGTCGTTTACTCAAAATGTTGACCGAAGTCAAATTTGGCCTTTTAAGGCCAACCTAAAGAACCAATTATTCCGATTTCAACCTAAACCCTTCCCATTCTCAAGCTAACCATCCCCGCAAATCATAAAATAGTAAAGGCACATACGAGGAGTCTTATTTTCGGGGAACGAGGTTCTAGAAAGCAAAACGACCGGTCGGGTTGTTACATTCTCCACCTCTTAAACAAACGTTCGTCCTCGAACGGGTCTAGAATTATACCTGGAGTGCTCAGCAAGTGAGGATATCTGCTCCGCATGTCCTCCTCGAACTCCCAAGTCGCCTCCTCGACTGGTTGGCCCCTCCACTGAACCTTCACCGCAGAAATCCTCTTGGACCTCAACTAGCGATCCTGTCCATCAACAATGGCAACTGGCTCCTCTTCATAACCCAGACTCTCATCTAACTAAATCGTGATGAAGTCTAACACATGTGGCAAGTTGGGATGATACCTCCGGAGCATCGACACGTGGAAAACTGGATAAACTCCTAATCAGCTGGGAGGTAAAGCAAGCTCATAAGCAACCTCCCCAACTCGCCTCAACACCTCAAAGAGGCCTATAAACCTTGGGCTCAACTTGCCCTTCTTTCCAAATCTCATAATCTCCTTCATCGGCGAGACTTTCAAGAGAAACTTCTCGCCCACCATAAATGATAAGTCACACACCTTATGATCCGCGTAACTCTTCTGTCTGGACGTTGTTGCGTAAAGTCGCTCCTGAATCAACTTCACCTTTTCCAAGGCATCCTTCACCAAATTAGTACCATATAACTTAGCCTCATCGGGCACAAACCACCTGATGGGAGAACGACATCGCCGACCATATAAAGCCTCAAATGAAGCCATCTCGATGCTGGACTGATAACTATTGTTGTAAGCAAACTCGGCCAAAGGCAAGAACTTATCCCACTGTCCCCCAAAGTCAATCACGCATGCTCTGAGCATGTCCTCCAAGATCTGAACTGTCCGCTCTGACTGCCCGTCGGTCTGCGGATGAAATGCAGTGCTGAGCTCTATACGGGTCCCCAACTCACTTTGTACAGCTCTCTAGAAATGCAAAGTGAACTGAGGGCCTCTATCTGATATGATGGATACAGGCACACCGTACAACCGAACTATCTCCCGAATATAAATCTGGGCCAACCTCTCCGAAGTATAAGTAGTTGCAATTGGAATGAAATGTGCCGACTTGGTTAACCTGTCAACAATGACACAAACTACATCGAACTTCCGCAAGGTCCGCGGAAACCCAACTACAAAGTCCATAGTAATGAGCTCCCACTTCCACTCAGCTATAGTGATTTACTGGAGTAGGCCTCCTGGCCTCTGGTGCTCATACTTAACCTGCTGGCAGTTTAGGCATCTAGCTACATACTCAACTATGTCTTTCTTCATTCGTTGCCACCAATAATGCTGCCTCAGGTCGCGATATATCTTCGTAGCACCTGGGTGAATGGAATATCGAGAACCGTGCGCCTCCTCTAGGATCCTCTCTCTTAGGCCATCGACATTAGGAACACATAGACGACCCTGGAGTCACAGAACACCATCCTCTCTAATAGAAACCTCCCTGGCACTACCCTGTAGTACCATCTCTCTGAGAACCAATAGGTGCGGATCATCAAACTGTCGAGCCTTGATCTGCTCCAATAGTGAAGACTGGGTGACGACGCAAGCAAGAAATCAGCTGGGCTCTGAAATGTCCAACCTTACAAGTCTGTTAGCTAAGGACTGAATGTCCAAGGCTAGTGGCCTCTCCTCTGCTGAAATGAATGCCAAGCTACCCATACTCTCTGCCATCCTGCTCAAGGCATCCGCGACTACATTCGCCTTGACCGGATGATAAAGAATGGTGATGTCATAGTCCTTCAGTAACTCAAGCCATCTACGTTGCCTCAAATTGAGATCCCTTTGCTTGAACAAATACTGCAGACTGCGATGATTAATGTAAATCTCACAAGACACCCCATATAGATAATGCCTCTAGATCTTAAGAGCATGAACAATCGCGGCCAACTCCAAGTTGTGCATAAGATAATTCTTCTCATGGGGCTTCAGTTGACGTGAAGCATATGCAATAACTCGCCCCTCCTGCATCAATACACAACCCAAACCAACGCGTGAAGTGTCGCAATATACAATATACATCCCCGAACCGGAAGGCAACATGAGGACTAGTGTTGCGGTCAAAGTTGTCTTGAGCTTCTGGAAGATCGCCTCACAATCATCGGACCAACAGAATGGAGCACCCTTATGGGTCAATCTAGTCAATGGTGCTGCAATGGATGAGAAGCCCTCCACAAACTGGCAATAATAACCTGCTAACCCCAAGAAACTCCTAATCTCGGTAGCCGAGGTAGGACGAGGCCAACTCTGAACTGCCTCAATCTTCTTGGGATCTACCTTAATACCCTCGCCTGATACCACATGCCCCAAGAATAACACGAAATCTAAACAAAACTCACACTAGGAGAACTTAGCGTAAAGCTTCTGTTCCCTCAAGGTCTGAAGCACCACTCTCATATGTTGCTCGTGCTCCTCCATGCTACGTGAATAAATCAATATGTCATCAATGAAGACAATAACGAAGGAATTAATATAAGGCCTGAACACCCTGTTCATCAGATCCATAAACGTCGTTAGGGCATTAGTCAAGCCGAAGGACATCACTAGAAACTCATAATGGCCATATCTAGTATAGAAGACAGTCTTCGGAACATTTGAGTCCCGAATCTTCAACTGATGGTACCCCGATCTCAAGTCAATCTTAGAAAACACCCTAGCACCCTGTAACTGGTCAAACAAATCATCAACACGCGGCAACAAGTACTTGTTCTTAATGGTGACTTTGTTCAACTGGCAGTAATCAATGCACATCCGCATAGTCCCATCCTTTTTCTTCACAAATAATACTGGTGCACCCCAAGGTGACACACTCGGCCTAACGAACCCTTTTGCTAGCAACTCTTCAAGTTGTTCCTTCAACTTCTTTAATTATTTCGGAGCCATACGGTACGATGTGATAGATATAGGCTGAGTGCCTGGAGCCAAGTCGATACATAAATTAAAATCATGATCTGGCGGCATGCCTGGAAGGTCAAAAGGAAACACATCGACGAACTCCCAAACTACTGGCACTAAATCAATCGTCGGAGACTCTACGGTAGTATCCCGAATATAGGCTAGATAAGCCAACCAACCCTTCTCGATCATATGTCGAGCCTTCAGAAAAGAGATAACCCGATTAGATGTACTGACAGACGAACCTTTCCACCCCAATCTAGGCAACTCTGGCATCGCTAAGGTAACAGTCTTGGCATGACAATCAAGGATGGCGTGATATGGAGATAGCCAGTCCATGCCCAGGATGACCTCAAAGTCGGTCATATCAAGCAATAAAAGATCCTATTTAGTCTCGTAACCATATAATGTAACCACACAGGACCGATAGATTTGATCCACAACAACAGAATCGCGCACAAGAGTGGACACATAGACAGGAGTACCCAAGGACTCATGAGGAATATCCTGAAAGTGAGCAAACAAAGATGACACGTACGAATAGGTAGATCCTCTATCAAACAATACTGAAGCATCCCTACCGCAAACAGAGATAATACCTGTGATCACGGCATCTGAGGTCACTGCATCTGGTCTGGCCAGAAAAGCATAAAATCTGGCTGGAGCACCACCTGACTTGCCTCCGCCTACCTGACCTCCACCTCTAGGACGACATCTACCCGCTTGCCCTCCGCCTCTAGGCGGCTGGGTAGCTGGTGCGGCTGCTGGAGCGGTAATCATGGGCTGATGACCCTGCTGCACTGCCTTGTCCCAAAATCTGGGGCAATGCCTCTTCATGTGACTAGGATCCCCGCACTCATAGCAACCTCTCAAAACGGTGGACTGCTGCCCTGAAGTCTGACCCTGATGGCCTAAATACCCACCGGAAAGACCCTGAATAGCTAGTGGGCGATATGAACTCTTTGGCATGGCACTGAAGTAGGAACTGGAAGAACCCTGATGACTGGAGTACCTACTGGAAGAACTCTGAATAGTTGGCGGCCGGTAAGAACTCTCCGGCATAGCACTGAAATAGGGCCGCGCCGGAATACCTCGAGGAGGTGGTGCTGCTGAATATGGGGGTCTGCTGGGCTGACCCCTCCCAAAATGACCTCTGCCCCCAGCTGGGGCACCTCTGAACTCTCCAGAAAAATGAGACCTCTTGTCCCGTTGCATCATCTCCCTACCCCTCTGACGGCAGCCCTCAATCCTACGAGCAATCTCCACCAATAACTGATATAGAGTCTCCATCTCAACCTCCCGAACCATACTGGACTGAATGCTAGAGTGCAACCATGCAACAAACCTCCGCACTTGCTCCGCCTCAGTAGGGAGTATCATAAGTGCATGTCGAGACAGCTCAGAAAACCTCGCCTCATACTTGGTCACTGACATATGGCCCTGCTCGAGCCGCTCAAACTGACAGCGCAACTCTTCCCTCTGGGAGGGTAGAATATACCTATCCAAGAATAAGCGTGTGAACTGGTCCCAATTCATGGAAGGAGAATCTGTTGGTCTACCAAGAAGATAAGACTGCCACCACCTATATGCGCTGCCTTCCAACTGAAAGGTAGTGAAATCCACCCCGTGAGACTCCAATATGCGCATGTAGTGCAGTCTGTCCCTGCACCTGTCAATGAAGTCCTGGGGATCCTCATGTCGCTCACCCCTAAATACCGGAGGGTGAAGCCTAGTCCATCTATCCAAAAGCTTCTGCGGCT
The DNA here is from genome assembly GCA_000715115.1 of Nicotiana otophora. NCBI lineage: Eukaryota > Viridiplantae > Streptophyta > Magnoliopsida > Solanales > Solanaceae > Nicotiana > Nicotiana otophora. The sequence goes on from AWOL01S0011548.1 coordinate 272,001, forward strand.
TGCCGACCGCAGCTAGTCTAGGCTCAGGTACAACTCTTGCTACTAGCTGGGCTCCGCCCACGGGAAGAGTGCCTGGGGTATGATATACAACGACTGCATGCCCAGGAGCCTGATCGGTAGAGGTCTGTGCCCCCCTCCCGCCTGAGATGTGGCCGGGTCTGCTGGAAGTAAACCGGCTTGAGTCATAGAATCCATGAACCGTAGCATACGGCCCATGACATCCTAGAAGCCCGGTGCTGTCATGAAGTCGGCCGGGGCTGGCTCTACTGCGGGCACTCGCCCTGCTCCTCAACTATAGGATCCTCCACTAGATCCGCTGGCAGTGCAACTGGGGCAACTCTGGGACGTCCTCGCCCCCTACCTCGGGTCGGTGCCCTCCCTCGGCCTCTACCTCAGCCTCTAGCAAAAGGGGGAGCAGCTCCTCCCGAGTCAGGAACGTCTGCTGCGTGCGTTCTCACCATCTGTGAGAGAATGACAGAAAAAAAACTTAATACACATTCAACTTCACGATAGGAGATGAATAAAGAGTAGTTACCTAACACCCTATAGACTCTCGAAGATAAGCATGGACGTCTCCGCACCGATCCGCAAGACTCTATTAGGCTTGCCCATAACTTGTGAGACCTACGTGAACCTAGTGCTCTAATACCATGTTGTCACGACCCAATTTCATTACAGGTCGTGATGGTACCCAATACCGCTGTTAGGCAAGCCAACACTGATAAATCTAGTGGTTTCCACTTTTAATATGTTTTCAAATTGAGTAACATTCCTTATTAATAAAAGTTTTAGAAGTTTAAAGTTGTAAAGTGATTAAACAAAGCAACTGAGTGCAAAATTGAAGTCATAACAATAACCCAAAATCATAAGTCTACTAGTGTGTGTGCCAAGACCCGGTGTCACAAGTATTCAGGTATTCTAGTAGAATATACAAAAGAATACTAGTCTACTGTCTGAAAGAAATAGACAGAAATAATAATCCAAAAGAGAGACTCTGGCTGCTGCTGAACGGCTCGAAGGGGCAGCTCACCGAGTAGTCTCGTGCTAGAAGTCAAGCGTGCGTGCCGGACTGGTAACCAGATGCACCTGCCTCAGATCCTCCACATCAAGTGTAGAAGTGTAGCGTGAGTACATAAACAACATGTACCCAGTAAGTATCTAGTCTAACCTCGAAGAAGTAGTGACGAGGGGTCGACTTTGACACTTACTAGGGGCCAAAAAATAATAATATGAAGTTCTAATTAAGCATGAAATATACAATGATAATAGAGCTCAATATGAAGTAAGTGAACAAATCCTTCTTTCAAGTAAAAAGCAAATCATTCCTCTCATCTATTCCTTTCACCTTTCAAGTCAGTGAATCATTATTAAATATAAAAAGGAAATTTCGGTATCACTACACATGAGTTATGCCGAGGACGTACGGCCCGATCCAAATATACATAATAGTATACTGTGCATTGCCGATGGTCAAACGGCCCGAACCATATAATATATTAATAAATCCTGCCAAGGCGAATGACCCGCTCCCATGAAAGTAATGGAAATATTTTCCCGCTCGCGGAATATATTTGCGAAGCGGTTGACATAGATGTTCTCGAGTTATCCTAATATTTCTTAATATATTTTGAAATAGCAAATTCAACTTGTAACCTTAAAATATTGAAATCCTCATCCTCCACTTTAAAACCAACAAGTAGTAAACATAATCAAGCAATGATATCAACAAATCATGGTATAGGCCAAAAACTACCCGGATATAAGCATGAATAATAGCTACGCAAAGACTCTCGTCACATCGTGCGTGCGTAGCCCCTACAAATAGAAACACATTATGATTTAAGTTCACCTAAGGGGTTAATTTCCTCTAACAAGGTTAGAAAAGAGACTTACCTCGTCTCAAGGCCTACTTTTCGGTCCAAGAATGTGCTCACACCCTCAATTCGATGCCGAATCAACCCAAAACTAATCAAATAGTATAAAAACTAATCAATACATACTCAAAAGTTCATATTCTAACTATTTAAGAGGTTACCCAACCCAAAATGCAAGGTTCTTAAAAATTCACCCCCGGGCCCACGTGCTCGAATTTTGAAATTTTTTGAAAAAGTTGTTACCCATAACCTTAGGAACACGAGTATATGATTTCTATCAAATTCCATAACCATTTTTGTGGTCAAATCCCATTTTTATCCAAAACCTAGGTTTTCATCTAAACCCTCGATTTTCACTAATGTTTACATGTTAATCTACCCATAATCTATGTATTTAACTCATGTTGTATAGAAATTACTTACCTCAAAGTGCTTGGTGAAAACCCCCTTCCAAAATCTCCAAATATCGCCCAAGAGATGAAGTGAAATGAAATAAATGGCCTAAGTCCCGCATTAAATGAGCTGGGCACATGCCTCGGATGTTGCATTTGCGACACCAGGTTCGCAAATGTGAGGGTCGCAAATGCGAAGCCTGGCCCCAACAGCTAAGGTCGCAAATGCGATGGAGGGGTCGCAAATACGATCACTTATGAGTTCGCAAATGCGGCTCAGGTGTCGCAAATGCAAAAAATCCCCAGACTGAGCTTCTTCGCAATTGCGAAGCTCATCTCACAAATGCGAAGTCCGCATTTGTGAACTGTTTCTCGCATTTGCGAGACCTACAACCGGTGCCAAGAAACACCAGAAATCTAGTGTGTTTTTCATTCCTCCCGCACGTCCGAAACTCACCCGAGCCCTCGGGGCTCCACACCAACTACCCAAACAAGTCTAATACCCTCATACAAACTCGTTTGAGCGATCAAAATACAAAAATAACATCAAAACTACAAATCGGACGCCAAAACGCATGAATTGACTCATGAATTCAAAAACATCCAAAAAGACTTTCGCTCGTCTGATTCCTATCAAATCAACTCGGAATGACATCAAATTTTGTGTGCAAGTCTTAAATGATATTACAGAATTACTCCCGATCAAAGAATTCTGTTTGGACCTTGATATCACTAAAATCCATTCCAAACTAAATTTTAAAGAACTTCAAGAACCAACTTTTGATATTAGGCACCGAAACGTTCTCGGGTCATCAAAAACCCGATCCGGGCATATGCCCAAGTCCGAAATTATCATAGGAACCTATTGGAATAGTCAAATCCCAATTCTGAGGTCGTTTACTAAAAATGTTGACCGAAGTTAAACTTGGCCTTTTAAGGCCAACCTAAGGAATCAGTTGTTCCGATTTCAACTCGAACCCTTCCAATTCTCAAACTAACCATTCCCGCAATTCATAAAATAGTAAAAGCACATACGGGGTGTCTTATTTAGGTTAACGGAGTTCTAGAATGCAAAATGTCCTGTCGGGTCATTACACTTGTCCTTGGTAGTTTTAGATTTTGCTAATCTGTTTATGTAGCTTTCAAATAGAACATGTATTTAATTGTACCATCTTTGTAAATTTCATATTCTTAGAAGCTAATGATTTATTCTATCAGTCCTTAGGTTACTATATAAAAGTTCAGATAATTCTTCACTATTTTCCTATAAATCTCATTTGGATTGTATTGACTGTTAGTTGGGTTACCTAACGGGTCGAGTTAGGTGCCATCACGACTAGTGGTCTTTGGGTCATGACAAGTTAGTATCAGAGTATTAGGTTCATAGGTTCTACGAGTTATGAGCAAGTGTCTAGTAGAGTCTTGCGGATCGGTATGATGACGTCCATACCTATCTTCGGGATGCTACAGGGCATTTAAATATTTTTTCCCTTTCTTCTTTCCTCATCGTGCGGTCTTGGTTTAGCTTAAAACCTACGACTTTTATTCTTCCCAATCGTTCATATGTGATGTTGTGCACTCAGTATTTGCTATGCACCGACGATCTGTGATGCTGCAGATCGATTATAGAGGGCTATAGATGCTTGATTATCATCGCGATGTGCAGTCTAGCCTCAGGAGCAGTTGCAGTGTTAAATATTCCAGTCATTCATTTATGGTACGAGGCAGGTTCATATGTCTGGTTGGTAAGCACAGACTTGGAAAGATTGGCTGGTGGCCTAGCTGTTGTGATTAAGGTGGGTTCATGGTAATGTGTCGATTTGAGTACAACCGCTGGGCCATCTCCTGCGTGATGAATTAGGATCGTGTGTTTTGTATGAGGTTTCCATTCGGTGGAGTGCACATATTATTGTTTCAGAGCATTTGGGGAAAGTTTGCTTGACTATTGCTAGGATAGGTAAGCACTTGGAAGAGTCTTCGGGGTGTTCTATGACTAGTATTGTATCAGTTTTGAAGTATTTAGCTGAATAACCGTGCGAAATTAGTGAAACTATGAAGATATGGTATATTGGACTATCGATGATGTGTTTTATGGCTTCGAGCTAAGTGGGGGAGTCTACTAATGACGATCGAATTGTAGGATCATGCGTCGTATCCATTTCTGGGTCGAGGGATTGCTTGGTCGTTTCCTTGAATAGTCATGTGCTGGTGAAGTGCGGGTCACTCGATGCATATTAGCTGTGTATTGAAGATCAGAGTAAGGTGAGTGGTTATCGAGAAGGATTTGATGAGTTCCAGGTCTTACATAGCATTTAAGGACTTCTGAATTAGGGCTGCGATCGGTAGCGAATGGTGATCACATCTGTGTTATTTCTTTATCAAGAAAGATTCTACATGGAAATATTAGAGATATGCAAGAAATGGCTTCGGGTTCCCAGGAGGTTCCCTCAGGGCGATCATATTAGATTGAGTTACTTTCGGGTTGGCAGTCTGGGTAATTCGGTTGAGTTAGAGACGATCAGTCCTGATGACTCGATCATGTGTTAATGAGTTCCAAAGAATTAATCATGGTTATGACCACAGCCGGAGTTGGTGTTTGCTATAAATATAGAAGCTACATTGCGTGTGGTGATGTTCTCCTAGATTGAGTTAAATGCAAGGTTCACGATTGATGAGATGTTCAATTTACTCAGGGTTCAGAGTTGATTATGGAATTTTCGTAGTGTTACGAGTTAGCATGTTAGAGGTGATGCACCATGTGGGGTTGAAAAGTTGTATGTACAAGGTTGTGGTTTAGGTTTGGAGGGAAGAATATGAGTTCTTGATGACACGGACTATTTCAGATGTTAAAGATTATGCTGGCACTATTTGTTTTCACCGGAGGAGAGTTCGCATGCTGGCAGGTGCATTGTGTTTTGACTTGTAGGTATTTTTCGTCAGATGATGGAGTGTGAATGACGTATCAGCTATTTGAGTAGCGGTGTTGAGATCGGATATAGAAATTCTAGTATGCATGAGCTTCAGAGACGGGATGTTCTCGTTGGCAGACAATTCCTTGATTACGAATTGTGAAGAAACGTTGAGGACTGGGTGATGGATGTTGTGTGTTAAGGAAAGGTTGCTATGGACTTTTGTAAAGTTATTTACATGTTTGGGAATGATCGGAATTTGGTTTGGGGAATATTTGTGGGCCTAATGAGAATGTGTATTCTGTATCAGATCAAATTTGCTTACTCCTGCGCAGCTATTACCACAGGTATATCATCGGGCGGAATGGATGTTATTCGCGCCTTGGTCTAAGTTATGTGTTTCTATCTTATGCTATGACGGTTTGTGATGGTTACATGATTTTTCGCACGCATATTGTAATCTTATATGGGCCTTATGGCGTTATGGGAAGGATGGCCCTCGTGATGTTGACTTGCTTATTGCACCATAGTTACGCTTGTATTTCTTAGTATTGTTGTGCCTAATCATCTTCCGATAGTTATATTTTGTGCATTCTATTGTGCTTGATGTTGACGTACAAGTGATCAATGAGCCCGAATATTATGGCTCGATGGGTACCCTAGGTGGATTGATATGATGGTATCGGGTTACACGCTGCAACAGTACTGTGATGAAATGTAACTCCTTATGCTTATTTCGTGTATTTTGCTTCCACCTTGTTGAAAGTAGTTTATAGGAATAATGTTAAAATTACCCCGCCTGCTTAACTTGCTTAGTAGGCTTCTTATTTAACTTTCTTACTATTATCTGTCATGTCTGAATTATTACTTGTTTGGTGTATGAAATCGCGTTGTGTGGGGCTCCATATGATGTCTGTTGAGACTTGTCGGTTGGGCTGCTTGTATTGGCTGAGATAAGCTTTCTAGACCCGAGATTTGCACTATCGTATTGGGATAAGGAATGTTTGGAAGGATGGTACTATATTTCTGCTGAGGATTTGGGCAATGGCCCTGGTCGGACGAGTGAGCCTCTTGGCTTATTGATCAGATGAGTGGTCAAGAGATTTTGTGTGTTTCTTTCATCTTTACAGTGTGTGAAGGTCTAACGACCCGACCATCCGTTTTGAGTTCTAACGCATCATTCGGCGGTTTGAGGCCATGAGTAGCTTCACTTCGGATATTATGACTTGTACGTGTGGTCGAAATTGGAATTCGGGAAGTTCGGAGTTGATGTGGAGAGAAAATTCTAAATTCAGAAGCTTTAAGTTGGAGGAATTGATTAAGGGTTGATTTTGAGTAAAGGACTTCGGAATGGGGATTTGAAGGTTACAACAGGTTTGTATGATGATTCTGGACTTAGGCGTATGTCCGGATCGGGTTTTGGATGACCCGGCAGTATTTCGGCGCTTATTACAGAATGTTGGCATTTGGAAGAATATCATAAATTTGGGTTGAAGTGCATTTCAATGTTATCATTGTTCGTTTGGAATTCTGAGTCTGGGAATAGCTCCGTATGATGATTCTGGCCTTAGGAGCACGCCCGGAAGTGGATTTGGAGGTCCGTAGGTCATTTTAGGGTCATTTGGTGAAGGTTGGAAATTTGGATAATTTTGAGAAGTTTGACCGGGAGTGAACTTTTTGATATCGGGGTCAGATTCCGATTCCGGAAGTTGGAGTAGGTCTATAATGTCAATTATGACTTGTATGCAAAATTTGAGGTCAATCAGACGTGATTTGATAGGTTTCGACATCGATTGTAGAAGTTGAAGTTTTAAAGTTCATTAAGTTTGAATTGGCGGGCGATTCTTGTTTTTAACGTTGTTTGATGTGATTTAAAGGCTTGACTAAGTTCGTATGACGTTTCAGGACTTGTTGGTATGTTTAGTTAGGATCCCGGGGGCCTCGGGTAAGTTTCAGATGCTTAACGGATTGATTTTTGAACTAAGGGAATGCTAGGATTTTCTGGTTGCTGGTAGAATCGTACCTGCGGAAAAAGGGCAGCAGGTGCGACGTCGCAAGTCCTATCTTTTACTATTTAATTGAAGGAAATTATGATTTGAAAATGCTAAAATGAGTAATTAAGTTAATTAATTATCTTTGGCTTGCCTGGCAGTGGTGTTAGGCGCCATCACGATCTTTAAATGATTTTGGGTCATGACAACATGGTATCAGAGTACTAGGTTCACGTAGGTCTCACGGGTCATGAGCAAGTGTAGTAGAGTCTTGCGGATCGGTACGGAGACGTCTGTACATATCTTCGAGAGGCTATAGGACTGTTAGGAGCACTTTCCTTCTTGATTCCATATCGTGCGGTTTGATTCCTTTGAGGCTTATGCCTTTATTTTCTTCCTATTCAATCTTATGCGACGTGAAATACTTGTTATAAATTTTGAATCGAGGAATTTTAATGGTACTACATATGTGGTGTAAGATGTTTCTCCATGCGTATTTGATTGAGCTATTGTCGTCACCTTGTGGAAGGTCGTTCTGTCGTTTCGGCTCAGTATCAGTATTACCTAAGGTTTTGAGATTTGGCATTGATTGTTATGACGAGTTATGCGTTCCTATCGCACAGTGTTTGTGTAATGGTAGGATGCTTGTCTATGATTCGAGGCAATGAATGACTTGAAAGGAGGTTTTACTCAGTGCATGATTCAGAGATTCAGTATTTTATTTTTGGCGGAGGAAAGGCAATCGGGATACGAATGCTCAGGTTTGGGTCGATGGGGTAACGAGGCTCGGTATTTTCGAGCGTGGTGGAATTTTCATCTATGATGTGGTGTCGTCATCCTTATTGAATGCGTCAAGTTCACCGGTGTTATGGTCATCTTCAATTCGCCTTCGGTGTAGGGTACGGTGAAATGGTGTCGGGGAAACGGCTGCCAGAGATCGTGGTGTGCAGTGGTTCAGAATCAAATCAGTGTTCCTGACGTTGATGGCTCGAGAAGGATGATCTTCTAAGAGGTTTAGAGTGGTAGCGATCTATTGGTTCAAGTGCTACAGAGATGGATTTGATTTACGGCCACAACTGGGCATTTATGAGGAAGGACATGTGGGAGGTGTCTTGCGAGGGTTAAATTTCTAGGAGGCCAAGTGTGAGAAGCAGAAGTCGAGTAGTTGCTTAAAGAAGAGGGTTTGACCAAAGTGGAAGAGTAGCATATGGGTTCTGTGGTAGGATAGCTACACGCCTTGAGCAAAGTTTAGAGTGATTTGGGATTCATGGTGGACAGTGACTAGGTCTACGGACTTAATTTGGAATATTGGCTGCTATATGGAGGAAGGTTGGATACGACGGAAAGGAGTTGCATAATATGAAGAAGGATACAACATGACTTTTGGAATGTATTGTCTCACCTTTAGTTGATGTCAATGGAGAGTGAACGGACTTGTACAACTGGTGAATGAGCACAGGCTCAGGAGGGTTTATTGGTTTCATAGTAATTGTACTCGGTGCAGCATCGTTGAAAGCGGCATGGAATTTCCACAGGTGGGATATCTCCTATGAGCATGTTAGCGGTTGTGTGGTGTTGATAAAGCTTCTACAAAGAATTTTACTGGCTATCTTGTAAGAGGTTGAATATGTAAATGTGGCTAGTGATTCAGAGCATTCATGAAATGGTTAATAGGAAGATTTCAAGGAATTTGGCGGGTCGATTGCGTGAGGTCATGTCAGTGAGGAAGAAGGAATCTTGGTAGGTTCCAGGGTTATGTAATGGTAGCTTCAAGCTAAGTGGGAGAGCCCCACTGCCTACGATTGGATTGCATAGTTGTCTACTTGTGAGGTTTCTGGTTATAGTCATATTGGTGGGTTATTACGATTAAGAAAAGAGAACATCAATGGTGATTTGAGTAAAGGATTTGAGGAATGTGTACTACAATTGGCCTTATCGATTCATGTTCAGGCTTTGGGAAGACTCAGGATTTATGCTTCGTATAGATGTGATATACAAGAAAGGTGATTCAGTCGGGTGCTTCTTTGAGAGGGCATTCATGTGCTAGCAGAGCCATGGAGTTTGACCATATTTAGGAACAAGTTAGAGTGGGTGACTCTCAACAATGGTCCTAGTCTTGTATGGTTAAGGATTTCGAGTCCGTAGTATGGTTAAGTATCAAGCTTTTGCAGTGGACTATGAAAAAGGTCTTGGAATGTTTTATTTTATCATTGGGTATGTGGTGCAGTATTGGAGGAAGGGAAAAAGTAGCTTCGGATTCACGGAAGGTCTTGCAGAACGGGTGTACCAGTTGGTGATGCTATGGTGTGCGTAAGGAGAATATGAGATGGTTCATGGGTGTTAAGACAATGTGGTCTCATGGATTGGATCACTCGAGATGAGTGTTGTTGGATTTCGTTACATTAATGAATGGATCTATTATTATTTCTAGGGCAAGTTGAGGATAAATTGGAAGAAGACGGATCGGTTAATAATGGTTGAATCGACAAGATTGTGGTCGTGATCAGTTCCCTCATCATGTTAAGTTATATATGTGGTTTGTGGCGGTACGTGCGAGGCTTGACAGCCACCGTAATTCGATTGATTTGGGAGGTATTTGGTTCTAAGGACTAGGTTGAGTAAATGGATTCCGGAAGAGTCACTGCGATTTAGATCACAGCATGAGGTTTGTGTTCCCGCGGTTTGAGAATTTAGTTGTGTTGCATTGGTTCTTCTGAAATGAGCCAAGTAAGAAGTTTTTGTATGATGAAGGTTTTATTCTACTAGTGGTTCAGGAGTTATGATGAATTTTTTTTATACTCTCACGTATTGGTACGTTAGGTGCAGTGAGTGGCATGGGAATTGGAAGTTGAGAATCAATGTTACAGTTTGGTGTTGACAAGAATGTCACGAACTCGGATGAGCAAGAAAGGATTCAGATGTTTAGAGTAAGCTGGTATTGTCTTTAGCGTCACCAGAGATCGGTGTCATGTGTAAGGGGCTTTGTGTACTGATAGTGGACTCTTGATTTGCTTTACAACATTACTATGGTCAGTGGAATAGATGTGCAGACTTGTTATCTGGTGCGGAAGGTCGTGGGAGCATATCACATGGGAAGATTGTATGAGTGTGACATGTAGTCACTTGATTGATTAAAGATTGAAACCAAGTATGGAGATTATGGTACTATTGCTAATGTGAGAGCTTAAGCCTGGGAGGCGCTCTATTCATCTGGTTGTGAACTGTTGAAGTTTGTTCCAGATTAGACAACTGTTTTTATGTGTCATGAATAGGGTTGTTGTGGATCCTTGGAAGGTTATTAGCCCAGTGCAGTACGATCAGGATCGGCTTGAGGTTCGTGGATGGATCCAGATGTGAATGTGCGCTCTATATCAGGCCGAATGTGTTCATTTCAACTTAGAATTATTTACGGATGATTCTTCGGGCCTTGGATGTTATTTTTGTCGTCAGCTATTTCATTTTATACTCTATTGTGCCATGTGGGTCATGAGACGGCTTGATTATTTGTACAATGTGTTGAGGTCCCGCATAGTGGTGGTGTTATGTGAGCAGGATGGCTCTCGATATACAGATCATATATCGCACCTTAGTTATGCTTGAGTTTTATAGCGTATGACGCTACTCGTCTCCCCAAGATTTGTATTATGCACTTGGCGTGCTTATGGTTGATATTCGGGCATTTCGTGAGTATGAGCGTTATGGCTCGATGTGTGTTTTTCTTTAGATTATTATGTGTGGATCGGGTGGCACGCCACCACGGATATATCGTTTGGATCGGGTGGCACGCTGCCACGGGTATCATGGTTGGATCGGGTTACACGCCGCAACAGTATTATGTGTGGGTCGGGTTGCACGCCGCAACAGTGTGACGTTGAGTACAGTTTTCCCATAGCTATTCTTGTGTGTTTTGTGTTTCATTTCTGAGGAAGGTTCATAACATCTTTTCGGTTATTAAGTTAGTTACGTGGGTTGAGTAGTTCATTCCAGAGTTCGTTTCCCTTATGTATCACATTCGAGTTTGTAGCTTGTAGCATAATGTGACATCATATGCGACTTTTGCAGTATCTGAGGTGGCTTATTGCTTGAGCAACTTATACTGGATGAAACGAGATTATTGGACCTGAGACCAGTGCGATCCAATTTATATAAGGCATATTAAAGAGTAAATATTGTTATTCAATCCAGAATGAGGTAATGATTCTTGTCGAGAGGAAAAACTCAATGATTTGTTGACTCGGCAGTTGGTTATGAATTTCTACGCATCTCTTCAGTCGTGGCAGCATTACAAGAGTTGGAACATGACTTATATATGTCATGAGGTGTGTTGTGGGCATCAAATTGGTGGAATTTTGGCTATTGTTATCGGAGGACGTTATTATGGTCATGTGAATTATGCGGTGCATGGTGTGAATTCAGCAAAGGTATGCAATCCCGTATTGGTGCATCGTGTAGTGATTGATACGATGTTCGTATGTTGGAAACAAGATTGGTGGAGAATTCCGGATGCTGGAAATTGACTCTAAGGCTTAATTGACTAAATAAAGGGGAAGATATTTAGACTGGCTCAAGTCAATGTGCTCAGCTGGGTTGTGGTAGCACGGGTAGGTGCACGAGGTGTTAAAAAGTGATTTCGGACAACTCCAGAGCAGTTCTTAGCATGTTCGAGGATGAACGTATGTTTAAGTGGGAGAGAATATAACGACCCGACCGGTCGTTTTGAGTTCTAGCGCGTCATTCGGCGGTTTGAGGCCATAAATAGCTTCACTTCAGATATTATGACTTGTACGTGTGGTCAGAATTGGAATTCGGGAAGTTCGGAGTTGATTTGGAGAGAAAATTCTAAATTCAGAAGCTTTAAGTTGGAGGAATTGACTAAGGGTTCATTTTGAGTAAACGATATCGGAATCGGTATTTGAAGGTTCCAATAGATTTGTATGATGATTTTGGACTTGGGCGTATGTCCGGATCAGATTTTGGATGACCCGAGAGTATTTCGACGCTTATTACGGAAGGTTGGCATTTGGAAGAATTTCATAATTTTGGGTTGAAGTGCATTTCAATGTTATTAATGTCCGTTTGGAATATCGAGTCTGGGAATAGCTCCGTATGATGATTCTGGCCTTAGGAGCGCGTTCGGAAGTGGATTTGGAGGTCCATAAGTCATTTTAGGGTCATTTGGCGAAGGTTGGAAATTTGGATAATTTTGAGAAGTTTGACCGGGAGTGAATTTTTTGATATCGGGGTCGGATTCCAATTCCGAAAGTTGGAGTAGGTCCGTAATATCAATTATGACTTGTATGCAAAATCTGAGGTCAACCGAACGTGATTTGATAGGTTTCGGCATCGATTATAGTTGAAGTTTCAAAGTTCATTATGTTTGAAATGGCGGGTGATTCATGTTTTTAGCATTGTTTGATATGATTTAAAGGCTCGACTAAGTTCGTATGACATTTTAGGACTTGTTGGTATGTTTGGTTGGGGTCCCGGGGGCCTCGGGTGAGTTTCGGATGCTTAACAGATTGATTTTTGAACTTACCCTGCCGCTTTTGCAGCATCGCACCTGCGGCCCTTTTTCCGCAGGTGCGATTCTACCAATTATAATTGATATTGCTTCTTTGGCTTGAGATATAAATTATTAAATGACGAGAATAAGTTCAGAAAAATTTCCTATTAATAAAAGAATTGTCCACTCACTTCTTGTTATTGAGTTTACAGCTATTTCATACAATCCATGCTTAAGTATAATATCAGTATTTATTTTTAGCCCATAGTAAGTATCAGAGTCGACCCCTCATCACTACTTTTTCGAGATTAGACGAGATACTTACTGGGTATGCGTTGATTTACGTACTCATACTACACTTGCTGCACATTTTTGTGTAGGTACATATATGTCTAGTGGCCTTGTGGGCGCAGAGGCGCAGTTATTGCGGGGACTTAGGTGAGATGCATTCTATACTACGATCCGCAGCCAGCAGAGTCTCCTTCAGAGTTATTTGTATCTTTCCTGTCTAATTTGTATTCCGGACAGATGCTGTATTTTATTTTACTCCCTAGTTAATAGTCATGCACTTGTGACACCGGGTTTGGGAGTGGTTGTGGGTTGTTCAGTATTTTAGTTGCGGAAATATCATCATTTACTCTGTAAGTCCTATTTTTTACTATTTAATTGAAGGAAATTACGATTTGAAAATACTAAAATGAGTAATTAAGTTAATTAATTATCGTTGGCTTGCCTGGCAGCGGTGTTAGGCACCATCATGACCTTTAAATGATTTTGAATCGTGATAGAAGTATTGAACGAGGTTCTAATCAATATGAGGTTTACTACCGATACCGAATTTGTTTTTGGGCAGCCATGGTGGTCAACAGTTACTACTGTGAGTATCCAAGTGATGGGGTATATCATGTGATTACATCTTAGGTTACGGTTATGGCTTGTCACCACTTTTTTAGACTTATACAGTGTGTATATATGAGATTCGGTTCTTGTAATGAATTCTGGATGTTGGAGATTGGGTTCTAAGGTTAAGGATCCTTACTTGTTGTGATCCTCATGCGTTTTGTCATCCGGTTTGTGTTTTAGAGGTTATTTTGATGTTTTGATCGTGCAAGCGAGTTCGTTTTTGTTTTTGGACTGGTATGGGTGTTTGGTTTGGAGCGTCGGGGTGCTCGGGTGAGTTTCAGATTAGTTTCAGAACGATTTTATATGATTTTGAGTGCTGGTACTAGTGTCATCGCATTTGTGATATTTTCGTCGCAAATGCGACTATCGCAATTGCGAAGTGGCCCTCGCATTTGCGAAACTGGGCTGCTGGGGAAAAAAATCGCATTTGCAAAGAGTGGTTGTTCGCTTTTGCGAGGATTCCTACCACTTTTGCAAGGCAGCTGTCGCATTTGCGAAGAATTGGGTAGCAAATGCGACCTTAGCAGGAAGTCTCCTGGTTCGCTTTTGCGATGAATTATTCACTTTTGCGCATCTGCATTCTGCATATAGCTGGGCAATTCTGAGACTTAGCCTCATTTTGTTATATTTTGAACCATAGCTTCGATGGGAGGCGATTTTGTGGAGGAATGTTCATATCAAACCATTGGGTAAGTACCTTAATCAATTTTGAATTATATTTTGTGATTATACATTAGATTTAACATTAAATTCATGACAATCTAGGGAAAATTTGGGATTTGAGAGTCGAATAGGACTCGAATGTGGAAACAAATCACGTATATGGACTCGTGGGGCTATGAGTAGTCAAGACCTACCCTTGGACCCGGGTTTGGACCGGGCGAGCCCGGGGTTGACTTTTGTTGACTTTTTGAAAATTGTATAAAGGTCATAACTTTATTAATTGAAATTGTTTTCTCTTGCATTGTGTGATGTATTTAAGTCGTCTTTGGCTAGATTGGGCCGGACAGAAGTGAATTTGTAAGGAAGAAGCTAAATTGAGTATTTAGTTGGCCGAATTAAGGTAAGTGTCTTGCCTAACTTTGTTGAGGGAATTTTTCCTACTTTTGACATTATTTGCTATGTGCGGGGGTGATACATATATGAGGTGACGAGCATATATACATGTGCCAGAGTTAATCATGCTCGGGGGTAGATTATGCTATAAATTGTGTCTTGTAGAACTATGTGACCTTCTTGCTTCATGTCCTACTTGACTTCTAGATCACTAAGAATATGGAATTAAATGTTAGAAATCAAGATTTAGTTTATTTTAACTTGATTAAAATTTGATGGAATGTGGAGAATCATTTAGGTGTCTAATTCGGTCATCACTATGCTTAATCACTAATACATTGCTACGGCCGTTATTCTTGGGATATTAGATTCTATACTTGAGTTGTAGATTATTTTGAGATTTGTTGAAATACTTGCACAATAATGTTCTTGAGGGTTTATTGAACTATTGTTAGCTTGAAAGTCATGATTGAAGTTCATTTAGAATATTCGTTTAACCACTCTCCTTGGCGTTATTTATGCTTCCTACTTTGTTTGTCATTGATGTACATATGCTTAGTAAGGAAGAGTGTAAAGCGCGAAGGGTGATGTCGTGCCATTGTATATATATATATATATATATATATATATATATATATATATATTCATGTGAGGGAGAGTGTAAAGCACGAAGGGTGATGCCGTATCATTTCATTTGAGAGTAAAAGTACGAAGGGTGATGCCGTGCTATTTTATTTGAGTGCAAAGCACGAAGGGCGATGCCGTGCCATCTCATCTATTTCTATTTTCTATATGTTTCTGACTTGTTATTTGTTACTATCTGGGTACTCTCTACTTAGTGGACATTGATATTGTAAATTATTCTACTTGGTTGGTGCTGCTACATGCACATTTGGCAAGGATGAGATAATTGCACGAAGGGTACTGCCGTGCTAATTGATTTGACACATATTTATGTATATATGATGAGGAAGAGATAAAAGCACGAAGGGTGTTACCGTGACATTTGATTTGATATCTTGAATATACTTCTCATACCAGGAAAATTATGAATTTACTTATGATATTTCTCCTAGTAATCGCTTATTGCCTCACATAGTTGTTTATCGTACCCTTATCTGTTATGTTCTATAACTTCTCCTACTATTAGTCTACTGCACAGGTTATAATAGTGAGTATCTCTTTAAATTAAAAATCCTCTCGCTACTACTTCGACGAGGTTAGACAATATACTTACTGAGTACATGAGGTCGATTGTACTCATACTATACTTCTGTACCTTGCATGCAGATTTTGGGAGTGGAGCTGCGGGTGATGTCGGGAGCTGACTCCGAAGATGTTTGTCCATTCCGGATAAAGCTGCCACTTATCCTTGGTAGTTTTAGATTTTTCTAATCTGTTTATGTAGCTTTCAAATAGAACATGTATTTAATTATACCATCTTTGTAAATTTTAAATTCTTAGAAGCTCATAATTTATTCTATCAGTCCTTGGGTTACTATATAAAAGTTCAGATAATTCTTCACTATTTTTCAATAAATCTCATTTGGATTGTATTGACTGTTAGTTGGCTTACCTAGCGGGTCGAGTTAGGTTCCATCACGACTAGTGATTTTTGGATCGTGACAGACAGTCACATTTTATAGGCTGAAGTGTTTTTGCAAACAATACCCGTTAATAGGTATATATAAGGCTGTAACTATATCTTTTAAGAGTCAGACTTATCCATGCTGAAGTTTTTTTGTTCGTTTCCTAAAACTTCACACTAAACATGTTAAAGTTTTGTCCAGCAGTCTGCAATTATTATAATGAGTTTTTTCGAAACTTCATAGAAAACATGCTGAAGTTTTTTAGTTCATTTGCTAAAACTTCAGACTAAAAATGCTGAAGTTTTGTCCTACAGTATGTATTTTTCTAATGAGTTTTTGTGAAACTTCAGACTTATCCTTTTAGGCTTGAAGTATTACTTTATATATATATATGAATACTTCATGCAGAAAGGTGTAGTTTTTTATTATATATATGTGTGTCTTGTGTGTGTGTGTGTGTGTTAAAGATATGTATTTCACTTACAGTTTTTTCTCGCTGAAGTAATTGCGTACTTTTTTAGAATGCAACCAAACCTGTAAGTCGCCAACATAAATGAGTGGTTTGTATTTCAAGAAATATATAAACAAGTATTTTTCAATCCAAGAGCTTATTTTTTTTATTTCTATGAAAACAATCACATCTCATATATATCCATCAATAATGAAAGTTTAATTCAAAATATCTATCTTCCTTTAGAATGAATTGTTTTCCCAAGGATTATTGAATGTTGGAGTATTTTTCAGCGTGTTTCTTGGAATATGGAATAGGTGGTGGAGAATACAAGCAAGTTGTTCTGTTATGCCCAATTTGTTTACAACGATTGCATTTGGTAGACTTCAATCGTACTGATTCAGTTGTAGAGATATACCTATTCTTTTGCCTTCTTCCTTGTAGAATCTCTACATCGGGAGGTTTTGTGATTTGAGATTCTACATTTTGTGGTATATCCCATGAATTTTGATCTCCTACAGTATTGACATGCCTTTCATATGTTTTGAACAATGTTTCCCTTGAATAGCATTTTGAGCAGTAATCAGATTTCTGCAAATATCTCTTATTAATAGCAGCAATTGTGTGTGGACAGGGCAATTCATCAAGTTGGAATTTCAAGCAGTCATAAGTTCTCTTCTTTAAGTCTACAATGAATTTCATTCCTTCATTATTTATTCTAAACAATACTGAATCAAGGTTGAACACTTAAGAAGAAATAAAAAAATAAAAAACACTATATTAGTGTATTATTGCTTCAAAAAGAAAAAGTAAGAAGTTTTTTATATGTAAGTAGTAAATCACTTCAGACATAAAACGTTGAAGTGATTATGCATGAGTTAATTACTTCAGATAAAACATGATGAAGTAAATTCTAAAGTTAATAAATATACTTACAAAAATTTTGCAAGTCAAGTCTATCTTCTTATTCATCTCTTCTTCTGCCCATATTGATACTTTGTGAAAAGTTTCACGTGCTGTTTTCCACCATTCATAAAACCACTGTCCCTACTTTTTTTGGATGAAATCTAACATTCTTAAAACATGCATCTCTCTCGCTTTTATTAACACGGAATTCATTAATTCTACCATGTTTGTTGTCAGCATATCATAACGTCGTTGTGGGAATCACGATTGAGTCCATCTCTCTGGAGGCTCTTCCATTATATAATTGTATGTTTTGTTGTCAATACTTTTGATCTGGGACATTAACTTATTAAAATCTTCATGTTTGTATGACCTTGCAGTGCTTTGAAAAAGATTTATTACCGTGCTTTTGCATGTCTTGCTTTAAATTCTTCTCAAAGTGATAAAGGCAGATACCATGGTGAGCTTCAAGATAAATTTTTCTAATCCTATTTACGATGATTGGTTTCTATCTGATAAGAAAATTAGTTCACGACGCACTTCAATTGCTTTTCTCATTTCCCCGAAGAACCAAATGTATGAATCATTATTTTCTGGATCTGCTACACCAAAAGATAGAGTAAAGATTTGATTGTTTGCATCCTTTGATACATAAACAAATAAAAAACCACGATATTTTGACTTTAAAAATGTTACATCTACTACAATCATGGGTCTACAGTAACGCCAACCAGCTATTGATGCCGCAAGAGCAAAGAACATGTAAGCAAATATGTACAGGTGAAACACAAAAAAAATAAACCATAAGGTGTAAAGTTTTCGAATAGGAACATTTGAAACTTCAGAATGATGGTTACTATTTTTTGCTTACCGATTCTGCTCATCTATTTTTATGCCAGTATACATCCATGGGTTTCTATGCACCATCATGTGTAGGTATGAAGGAAGAACCTAGTAGTTCTCTTCTGGTGTTCCTCTTATACAAGCAATAGTTTTTGAATAACGCGCCATGCCATGTGATATCCAATGTCAATTCTATTTTTTTTTCATTTCACTTTCTACAAAGGCTGATGTAACCTCAATCGTTTTATCCTGAACATGTTCTAAAATTTGCTTACTTATAAAATTTGATGTAGCATGCTTCTGATCTGATTTTTTTGCATCAACCAAGCATTCATGGTTGTTATGAAATATTATCACCCTGAAAAGTGTGAAATTGTTTTATTTTGGTAGCACGTATATTCCAACCACATTTCTCCACGATGCATTTCAACATGTATCTCTTTAAACATGATCAAACATCAGTGAATTCAACCTTTTGATTTATTTTCAAGCTGCAGAAAAATTTAGTCATGCTCTTCTTGTTCTCAAAAATTGATCCTACTTTTATTTACTCAGGCAATGCATCGTGCCTAAGTATTTTATATGATGGAGATTCTTTCAACTTTCTACTCACTCCTTTTCTTGATTTCTTAGAAGCAGTAGAAGTTTTAGTAATTTCTTCAATTGTATCTGATGTTATCGGTATAATTCCTGTATTTTCTTGATCTTGGTTGTTGTTTATCATTGCAAGAGATAAAAAAAATTTGTTGGATTGTGTGTTGGTTGTCTATTTGCATTATTAGCTGTCATTTTTCTTGTTGGGCCTCACCAAACTGGTATGAATTTATTGTAGCTATAACAACCCGACCAGTTATTTTGAGAGTTGTAGCACCATTTTCCCATTTATTACTCAATTTATGCTTCACAGTTGTTATGTGACTTGCTGGGGTGATTAATTTGGGTTCGGTAGGGTTTTAGGAATGAATTGGAACACTTAGTTTCAAGGTTTAAAATTAAGTTGAAATAGTGATCGGATGTAAACTTATGTGTAAATAAACCCGGAATAGAGTTTCGATAATTCCAATAGCTCCGTATGGTAATTTTAAACTTAGGAGCGTGTCCGAAATTTTGTTTTGAAAACCGTAGTGGAATTTGGCTTGAAATGGCGAAAGTTAAATTTTTGAAAAGTTTGACCGGGGAGTTGACTTTTTGATATCGGGGTCAGAATTCAGTTCTGAAAATTTTCATAGATTCCATTATGTCATTTATGACTTATGTGCAAAATTTGAGGTCAATCAGAATTGATTTGATAGGTTTCGGCATCGAATGTAGAAGTTGGAAATTCTTAAATTTCTTAAGCTTGAATTGGGGTATGATTCATAGTTTTAGCGTTGTTTTATGAGATTTGAGGTTTCAACTAAGTTCGTACGATGTTTTAGTACTTGTTGATGTATTTGGTTTGGTTGAGTTCCCGAGGACCTCGGGTGAATTTCGGATGGTTAACAGATCAAAATTTGGACTTAAACAACTGCTGGAAAAATCGAGGTCATGAAAATCAAGGTCAAGAAATCGAGGTCATGAAAATCGAGGTCATGAAAATGGAGGTCATGAAAATCGAGCCCAGGAAATCGAGGTCATGAAAATCTAGGTCATGAAAATCGAGGCCAAGAAATCGAGGTCATGAAAATCGATGCCAGGAAATCGAGGTCATGAAAATCGAGACTTTAAGTTATAAAACGGTGGTTTCATCCCATTTTTCTATTTTTGACAAATTGGAGCTTGGGGAGAGGCGAGTTTTGAGAGATTCTCAAGAAAACATATCAGGGTAAGTGATTTTAACTCGGATTTGGTCAATATACACGAATATATCATTGTTTTCATCATTTAATTAGTGTTTTGAGATGAAAATTTTGGGAAAATGAGGAAGAGTTCTTGAACTAGAATTTTGAGGTTTTGAATGGGATTTTGGTTATCGGATTTGAGTAAAATTGGTATGGTTAGACTCGTGAGTGAATGGGCTTTCGGGTTTTGTGACTTTTATCAAATTTCTAGACGTGGGTCTAGGGGCCGGGTTTGAGCCTATTTCAGATTTTTGGCTATAATTTCGTATTTTCTTGTGGAATTGATTCCTTTAGCCTATATTGATTATATTGTACTGCTTGTGACTAGATTCGGGACGTTTGGGACCAATTCACGAGGCAAGGGCATAGCGTAGTAAGAAATTACGCAGCTTTGAGGTAAGTAATACTTTGAAACTTGATTTTGAGGGTATGAATCCGGAAAGTGGTGTTATAATAATTATTTGGAGGTGCCGCACACGATAGTTAACGCGCGTGTGGACGTGCACCATTGAAATTATGACTTGAATAAATCCTGTGAAGTTGTAAAAAAATTAAAGAATCATGTTATTATCTGAACATTTCCCACGTGTTAGAAACATTGAGCTGAGACTCTTATTAAAGATCATGTTTAGGCTACGTGCCGATATTTTGGGACCCATGGGGTCGTGTTGATGTCGAATTAATTGTTTTAAAAATATACATTTCACACTCAGTCATATTCATCCATTGTAAGGATATTTATGGGATCGAGTTGCGCGCCGCAGCAGGCCATATTGGCTTATATATATTATTATTATATGGATTGGGGTTTCCCGCCTGCAACAGGCCTTATATGCTTTATTATTAATATGGGGTCGGACTTCACGCCGCAGTAGGCCATATCGGCTTTATATAGCGCTTGGGCTGAAGGAGCCCCTCCGGAGTCCGTACATACCCCCAGTGAGCGTAGATGATTATATATTCGGGATGGACTTTCAAGGGCATGGACTTGCCTTACTTATTTGTATTGTGATGAATTTTTCCATGGACATGGATCTTGTCCATATCATTTACATTTGGGGAATAAATTATCCAGGGCTGGATTGGCCTTATACGGTACTGAGTGACTGACTGTCAGTCGATGTGTATATATATACGGGATGGAATATCCCTGAGCTGGATTGGCCATAAACAATGCCGAGTGACCGAATGATTTGTGACCAGTAACATGAGGTCTTTCCACTAAGATGACATATTCCTCATATTATGCAGTATTGATCTATTTCACTTGTACTGAGTTTAACTGTCGAACTTGAAAGCATGCCTATATTTATGTACTATTATTTATACTGGACTGTACCTGTGGAGCTCGTCACTACTTTCAGCCCAGAGGTTAGTCTTGTTACTTATTAAGTTGGTTGTACTCATACTACACTCTGCACCTCATGTGCAGATCCAGGTGCTTTCAAACACGGTGACTGTTAGATCTCATAGTGCTATCAGTTGGAGATTTATCAAGGTAGCTGCATGGAGTCCGCTGACCTTGACTCTCTTTCTTTTATTTATTGTACTGTTCTATACTTTCAGACAGTGTTTTGTCAGTCAGACTTTGTATTCATATTAGATGCTCATGTACTGAGTGACACCGGGTTTTGGGAGTGTTAATATCTATATTTGTGAGTTTTCTTCCGCTGAATTTAAATAGTATGTTTTCAAACTTCAAGGCTATGGTGGTTTATTGCGATTGTCGGCTTGCCTAGTATTGAGATAGGCGCCATCACGATAGTTGTGATTTTGGGTCGTGACAAGTTGGTATCAGAGCCTAGGTTACATAGGTCTCACGAGTCATGAACGGGTTGAGTAGAGTCTTACAGATCGGTACAGAGACGTCTGTACTTAACTTCGAGAGGCTGCCGAACCTTTAGGAAAATTTCACTTTCTTGTATTCTGTCATGCGAATTTGTTGATTTCGAAAACTAAATTTCTATTATTCTATTCTCTTACAGATGGTGAGGACACGTACTAACGGATCGGATAGTCAACCATCAGTACCACCAGTTAGGGCCGTGAGAGGTCGGGGTCGTGGTAGAGGCCGAGGCTGAGGTAGAGGTCGAGGTGTAGCTCATACAACAGTTGGAGCAGCACTTGTAGCACCACCGGTTGCTCCAGCTCATGAGCAGATTCCAGATATAGCTGAGCCGACAGGACTAGCTCAGGCACCAGCTGTGCCTATTGTGATTCCAGGCCTTCAAGAGGCTCTGGCCCACATATTGACAGTTTGCACTGGCCTTGCTCAGGTGGTTTCGGCTCAGGCCGCACCTGCCATTTCTCAGGCCTAGGGAAAAATGATAGAGGTACTCATACCCATGTTGCCCGTACTCCAGATCAGGTAGTGCAGGGACTTCAGATACCGGGGGCACTACCAGTTCAGCCAGTTGCAGTTGCTCAGGCCCCGGTAGTCGCCGTTATGGCAGATGATGAGCATAGGAGACTTGAGAGATTTGGGAGGCTTCGACCTCTATCATTTAGCAGTATTGAGTCAGAGGATGCTCATGGTTTTCTGGATAAGTGCTAGCGGATGCTTCGGACAACGAGTATTCTGGAAGCCAGTGGGGTCTCGTTAACTACTTTTTAGTTTTCTAGAGCTATCTTTAGTTGGTGGGAGGCTTATGAGAGGCGCAGGCCGGTCGATGCAATACCACTTACATGGCAGGAGTTCTCTATTCTCTTTTTGGAGAAGTTTATGCCGTAATCTCGTAGAGAGGAGCTGTGCAGGCAGTTTGAGCAGTTACGATAGGATGGCATGTCTGTGACGCAGTACGAGATGAGATTTTCTGAGTTGGCTCGTCATGCAGTTTGGTTGGTTCCCACTGATAGGGAGAGGATTAGGAGGTTTATTGATGGCCTCACATATCAGTTGCGGTTACTTATGGCTAGGGAGAGGGTATCTGCTGCTACTTTTGATGAGGTAGTTGACATTCCTCGCCAGATAGAGATGGTCCGTATCCAGGAACGTGGAGAGAGGGAGGCCAAGAGGCTTCGTGGACCAGGTGGTTTAAGCGGTGTCCCTTCAGGAGGTTAGATTTACCGCGGTAGGGGTCGTTCTTACAGACACGCTCAGATGGGTCGTCCAATTCACTGTGGTGAATCATCCAGCCATGGTTCATACAGTTCTCATCAGGGTCAGTCCTCTCTCGGTGCCCTTCCAGCCTAGAGTACGCCCCGTGCTCCTTCAGTTCAGGGATCATTTGTACCAGGTTCTTCTGGTAGTTATTCTGGTTCTCGAGGTCCACCTCAGAACTCGCCACCATTCTTCGAGAGGGAGTGCTATGAGTGTGGAGAGCTGCGTCATATGAGGAGATTTTGTCCACGCCTTACTTGAGGTCCAGTTCAGCAGATGAGTCAGGATACTACTTCTGCACCAGTTGCTCCACCACCCACCCAGCCAGCTCGTGGTGGGGCTCAGTCAGCTAGGGGTCGCACAAGAGAGGGAGGCCGATCAAGTGGAGGTCACGCCGGATTCTATGCTTTTCCTGGCAGGCCAGATGTTGTTGCTTCAGTTGTAGTGATCACAAGTATTGTCTCAGTGTGCCACAGGGATGCTTCTATATTATTTGAACCTGGTTCCACTTATTCGTATGTATCATCATACTTTACTCATTATCTAGATATGCCCAGTGAGTCCTTAGTTTCACATGTTCGTGTATCTACGCCGGTAGGCAATACTATTATCGTGGACCGTGTGTATCGATCTTTTGTGTTAACTATCAGGGGGACTAGAGACTAGAGTTGATCTCTTACTGCTCAGTATGGTTGATTTTGATGTAATCTTGGGTATGGATTGGTTGTCTCCATGTCATACTATTCTAGACTGTCACGCAAAAACCGTGATGTCGCCGATGCCAGGGTTGCCGAAGGTTGGGAATGGGTGTTTGTCATATTGGGCTTTTGTGAGAGATGTGGATGCAGATACTCCTACTATTGATTCAGTGCCAGTTGTTCGAGACTTTCCTGATGTATTTCCTGCAGACCTGCCGGGTATGTCGCGTGATAGGGATATTGATTTTGGTATTGATTTGGTGCCGGGCACTAAGCCCATTTCTATTCCTCCGTATCGTATGGCACCAGCTGAATTGTAAATATTGAAAGTGCAACTTCAGGAACTTCTTGATAAGGGGTTTATTAGGCCTAGTGTGTCACCTTGGGGTGCACCGATTCTATTTGTGAAAAAGAAAGATGGTACTATGTGGATGTGCATCGATTACAGGCAACTGAACAAAGTTACAATCAAGAATAAGTATCCTTTGCCACTTATTGATGATTTATTTGACCAGCTACAGGGAGCGAAGGTATTCTCCAAAATTGATTTGAGATCCGGGTATTACCAGTTAAAAATTTAGGATTCGGATATTCTAAAAACGGCATTCAGGACACGTTATAGTCGCTGTGAATTTTTTGTAATGTCTTTTGGGTTTACCAACATCAACATTTATGCACTTGATGAATAGTGTATTCCAGTTGTATCTTGATTCGTTTGTCATGGATCTAGAGAAGATAGAGGCAGTTCAGAGTTGGCCTAGACCATCTTCAGTTACTGAGATTCAGAGTTTTCTCAGCTTGGCCGGTTATTATTATCGCTTCATGGAGGGTTTCTCGTCTATTGCATCGCCTATGACTAAATTGACCCAGAAAGGTGCTCCGTTCAGGTGGTCAGATGAGTGTTAAGAGTGCTTTAAAAAGCTCAAGACAACTTTGACTACAACTCCAGTTCTAGTTTTGCCTATAGGTTCAGGGTCTTATACTGTGTATTGTGACGCGTCGCGCATTGGTCTCAACACAGTGTTAATACAAGACGGTAGGGTGATTGCCTATGTGTCCAGACAATTAAAGCTACATGAGAAGAATTATTTAGTTCACGACCTTGAGTTAGCAGCTATTGTTCATGCCTTGAAGATTTGGCGGCACTATTTGTGCGGTGTCCATTGTGAGGTTTATACTGATCACCGGAGTCTACAGCATCTGTTTAAGCAGAAGGATCTTAATTTGCGGCAGCGGAGGTGGTTGGAGTTGCTTAAGGATTATGATATCACCATTTTCTATCATCCAGGAAAGGCCAATGTGGTGGCCGATGCCTTGAGTCGTAAAGCGGAGAGTTTGGGTAGCTTAGCATACTTACTGGTTGCAGAAAGGCCTTTAGCATTGGATGTTCAGGCCTTGGCCAACCAGTTTGTCATATTGGATGTTTCCGAGCCGAACCGAGTTTTGGATTGTGTGGTTTCTCAGTCTTCTATTTATGATTGTATCAGAGAACGTCAGTATGATGACCCTCATCTGCTTGTCCTTAAGGGCATGGTTCAGCACGGTGATGCCAAGGAAGTCACTATTGGGGATGATGGTGTATTACGGATGCAGGGCAGGCTATGTGTCCCTAATGTAGATGGTGTGCTTGAGTTGATTCTCCAGGAAGCTCACAGTTCACTTTACTCCATTCATCCAGGTGTCGCGAAGATGTATCAAGATTTGAGGCAGCACTATTGGTGGAGGCGAATGAAGAAAGATATAGTTGGGTTTGTAGCTCGGTACTTAAATTGTCAACAGGTGAAGTACAAGCATCAGAGACCATGCGGATTGCTTCAGAGACTTGAAATTCCGGAGTAGAAGTGGGAGCGTATTACCATGGACTTTGTAGTTGGGCTCTCATGGACTTTGAGAAAGTTTGATGTTGTTTGGGTGATTGTAGATCGGTTGACCAAGTTAGCTCATTTCATTCTTGTGGTTACTACTCACTCTTTGGAGGAACTAGCTCAGGTTTACATTCGCGAGATTGTCAGGCTTTATAGCGTACCGGTATCTATCATCGCTGACCGGGGTACGCAGTTTACATCACGATTCTGGAGAGCCGTACAACGAGAGTTAGGTACTCGTTTGGAATTGAGTACAGCATTTCACCCTCAGACAAATGGGCAGTCCGAGCGCACTATTCAGATACTAGAAGATATGCTTCGTGCTTGTGTGATAGATTTCGGGGGTTCTTGGGATCAGTTCTTGCCACTTGCGGAGATTGCTTACAACAACAGTTATCAATCGAGCATTCAGATGGCACCATATGAAGCCTTATATGGTAGGCGGTGCTGGTCTCTAGTGGGTTGGTTCGAGCCGGGTGAAGCTAGACTATTGGGTACGGACTTGGTTCAAGATGCCTTGGAAAAGGTTAAATTGATTCAGGATCGGCTTCGTACAGACCAATCTAGACAAAAGAGTTATGCAAATCAGAACGCTCATGATGTTGCATTTATGGTTGATGAGCGGGTCTTGCTCCGAGTTTCGCCCATGAAGGGTGTTATGAGATTTGGGAAAAAGGTCAAGTTGAGCCCTAGGTATATTGGGCCTTTTGAGATTCTTGAAAGAATTGGAGAGGTGGCTTATAGACTTGCACTACCACCTAATCTCTCTGCAGTTCATCCAGTGTTCCATGTTTCCATGCTCCAAAAGTATCACGGCGATCTGTCTCATGTGTTAGACTTCATATCAGTCCAGTTGGATAAGGATCTATCTTATGTTGAGGAGCCAGTGGCCATTTTGGACGGACAAGTTAGAAAGCTAAGATCAAAGACCATTGCTTCGGTAAAAGTACAGTGGAGGGATCATCCGGTTGAGGAGGCAACTTGGGAGACCGAGCATGATATGCGTAGCTGTTATCCTCATCTTTGCAAAACTCCAGGTATAATTCTAAACCCATTCGAGGCCGAACGTTTGTTTAAGAGGAGGATGTAATGACCCGGCCAGTCGGTTTGAGAGTTGTAGCCCCATTTCCCCATTTATTGCTCAATTTATGCTTCACAGTTATTATGTGACTTGCCGGGATGATTAGTTTGGGTCCGGTGAGGTTTTAAGAATAAATTGAAACACTTAGTTCCAAGGTTTAAAATTAAGTTGAAATAGTGACCGGATGTCGACTTATGTGCAAAAGACCCGGAATAGAGTTTGATGATTCCAATAGCTCCGTATGGTGATTTTGGACTTAGGAGCATGTCCGAAAATCGTTTTTGAAATCCGTAGTGGAATTTGGCTTGAAATGGCAAAAGTTGAATTTTTGGGAAGTTTGATCGGGGAGTTGACTTTTTGATATCGGGGTCGGAATCCAGTTCTGAAAATTTTCATAGATCCGTTATATAATTTATAACTTGTGTGTAAAATTTGAGGTCAATCGGAATTGATTTGATAGGATTCGGCATCGAATGTAGAAGTTGGAAATTCTTAAGTTTCTTAAGCTTGAATTGGGGTATGATTCATAGTTTTAGCATTGTTTTATGGGATATGAGGTTTCAACTAAGTTCGTATGATGTTTTAGTACTTGTTGGTGTATTTGGTTGAGTTCCCGAGGACCTCGGGAGAATTTCGGATGGTCAATAGATCAAAATTTGGACTTAAACAGCTGTTGGAATTTTTCTGCTGGAAATTTTTGCTGGAAAAATCGAGGCTGGAAAAAAATCGAGGTCATGAAAATCGAGGTCATGAAAATCAAGATCAGGAAATCGAGGTCATGAAAATCGAGGCCAGGAAATCGAGGTCATGAAAATCGAGGGCAGCGCCTAGACAAAGACTTTAAGTTATAAAACGGGGGTTTCGTCCCATTTTTCCATTTTTGACACATTAGAGCTTGGGAAGAGGCGATTTTTGAGAGATTCTCAAAGAAAAACATCGGGGTAAGTCATTTTAACTCGAATTTGGTCAATATACACGAATATATCATTGTTTGCATCATTTAATTAGTGTTTTGATATGGAAATTTTGGAAAAATGAGGAAGAGGTCTTGGACTAGACTTTTGAGGTTTTGAATGGAATTTTGTTATCGGATTTGAGTAAAATTGGTATGGTTAGACTCGTGAGTGAATGGGCTTTCGGGTTTTGTGACTTTTGTCAGATTTCGAGACGTGGGCCGAGGGTAGGGTTTGAGCCGATTTCGGATTTTTGGCTATATTTTTGTATTTTCTTGTGGAATTGATTCCTTTAGCCTATATTGATTATACTGTACTGCTTGTGGATAGATTCGGGACGTTTGAGACCAATTCACGAGGCAAGGGCATAGCGGAGTAAGAACTTACGCGGCTTTGAGGTAAGTAATACTTCTAAACTTGATTCGGAGGGTATGAATCCCCGAATTGGTGTTATAATAATTGTTTGGAGGTGCCACACACGATAGTTAATGAGCGTGTGGACGTGCACCATTGAAATTGATACTTGAATAAATCATGTGAAGTTGTCAAAAAATTAAAGAATCATGTTATTATCTGAACATTTCCCACGTGTTAGAAAAATTGAGCTGAGACTCTTATTAAAGATCATGTTTAGGCTACGTGCCGATATTTTGGGACCCATGGGGTTGATGTTAAATTAATTGTTTTAAAAATATATATTTCACACTCAGTCATATTCATCCATTGTAAGGATATTTATGGGATCGAGTTACGCGCCGCAGCAGGCCATATTGGCTTATATATATTATTATTATATGGATCGGGGTTTCCCGCCTGCAGCAGGCCTTATATGCTTTATTATTAATATGGGGTCGGACTTCACGCCGCAGTAGGCCATATCGGCTTTATATAGCGCTTGGGCTGAAGGAGCCCTTCCGGAGTCCGTACATACCCCCAGTGAGCGTAGATGATTATATATTCGGGATGGACTTCCCAGGGCATGGACTTGCTTTACTTATTTGTATTGTGATGAATTATTCCCTGGACATGGATCTTGTCCGTATCATTTACATTTGGGGAATAAATTACCCCAGGGCTGGATTGGCCTTATACGGTACTGAGTGACTGATTGTAGACTGCAGGAGAAAACTTCAGCATGTTTTGGTATGAAATTTTAGCAAATGAACTAAATACCTTCAGCATGCATTAGCAAAAACTCATTAGCAAAGTACATACTGCAAGACAAAACTTGAGCATGTTTAATCTAAAGTTTTAGCAAATGAACTAAAAACTTCAGCATGTTTAGACTGAAGTTTCGAAAAAAACTCATGACAATATTTCAGCATGTTTTGGTATGAAGTTTTAGCAAATAAATTAAATAACTTCAGCGTGCATTAGCATGAAGTTTTAGCATACATTAAATGTATACTATAGGGATAATACATAAGTTGCACCCTGAACTTGTCTCCAAAAGTCAATTTTCAATTCAACCTTTACGGGTGTTCCTTTTCCATCCTATACTTGTCTGAAAAAAATTTAATATCTCCCTGAGACATATACAACCAATCGCATGGTGGAATGTGTTGCACACTCTCCCTATGTCTTGGCCACGTATTACCCCAACAGATTCAATTTCATTTTACCTTTTCTTTTTTAACTTGTTTTTTATTTTTTACTCCTTTTTCTTATTTCTCTTTATTAAATTTGCATCTCCTTCCTTATATTTGTTCTGAAAATCTCTTCTCTCGGACTCCCTTCGTACATTGCATCCTTCACCCCAATTACAAAATAGATTTAGATAAATTAGTTTTCAAGTTAATTGAGATTTTTGGCATTGTAATACCAATAG
Source organism: Nicotiana otophora (assembly GCA_000715115.1). NCBI lineage: Eukaryota > Viridiplantae > Streptophyta > Magnoliopsida > Solanales > Solanaceae > Nicotiana > Nicotiana otophora. The sequence continues at coordinate 301,763 of AWOL01S0011548.1, forward strand.
AAAAAGGGTTGAGAAGAGATATATGACTGTGGTTGGAGGTTGACTGGAGAAAATGGAAGCTCGGCGGCACCGAAAGAAATTTTTCGGCCAACATCTGGTGGGATTTTATAGTTTGATTGAGTTTTTCCATGTTAATGCATTTTCATGAGTTTTCAATAGTCAAAGGTGAGAATACAACTGATGATTTTTACAACCTTTGGTTAATTTTCCATCTTAATTTTCTGCCGGGAAGAGGAAGGGGGATAGCCAACAATGGAGGTTTTGCTGATGGAAAAATAAAAGGAGGAGAGAGGAAAAGTTGGAGAAATAAAAGGAAAAATAAAAGTAAAAGAAAAGAGGGCCACGTCTAATTAAGTGTAAGGACATAATGTCTAATAAATACTTGACTCGTGTACAATTTAATGAGTTTGTAATATTTTTTTGGCTCTTCACTCGCGTTTAAGAAGATTTTTTTTCCTTTGCCATGTCATCATTCAGGAAGATATTAAATTCATTTCGGACAAGTATAGGATGTAAAAGGAATACCCGTAAAGGTTGAATTGGAAACTGACTTTTGGGGACAAGTTCAGGGTGCTACTTATGTATTATCCCTATACTATAATATGATTACAGTATTGTTTGTGCATTTTTAACCACAAAACGTAACAAACACAATTAATATAGTAATTATTTTGCGTTGGGGTATGTGTTAGTGTAATAATTACATTTCTGTGACATTCATACACCCTTTACACTGGACGTTCAAATTTCCTTTATGCCTTTTCATATACAATGCAGAAGTTTTTTTCGCCTATATAAGTACGCTATGCCTTGTGAGTTTATTCACTAAAACACATATATTTTCAGTTGATAAAAAATAAAAGAGAGAAAAATGGATGTTGTCATCAGGAAAATCATTGATGAAATAAAACAAGATATCATACGAGTTAAAACTCGATGAGTTCATAGATAAGTACGAAAAGGATTTGGAAGAAATCAACACCAAGCTCGACAGGCTAGAGATGTTGGCCAGAGATGGCTCCTATGATAGTCTTGGTGATCCAGTAGCCACTCGTGGGTCTGACAATGATGAAGATGATGACGACGGAGATGGAATGGATATTTAGTTTTTTTTTTTTTTTTTTTTTTTTTTTTTTTTTTTGTATAATCCTTTTCTTCAAAAGTTTATTATCTTATTTTTAGTTTTAAGTAATTTCTTTATGTAATTTTAGTTTCTGTTAATGTAGTTTAATGAAGTACTATATGTTTTTGTTTTAATCTTTTTACGTGTTATTTTTTTTATATTAATTCTTTTCAAACTCAGAAAATAACATAAGGAAAAACATAATTGCAGAAAATAATAAAAAACTTAATAATAATATCTTAATGCATAAAATAAAGAAATGTATATTCGTATGAAATTTATAATAAATATAAAAAATATTAAACATTATATAATTTTTCCTAAAAGAGTTGAAAATTAGTTATGGATAATTTAATTTTAACATCAGATTAGTTAAGGATAAAAAACACAACTTCAGCATATTTTGGTATGAAGTTTTAGCAAATGAACTAAATAACTTCAGCATGCATTGGCGAAAATTCATTAGAAAATTACATACTTCAGGACAAAAACTTAAGCATGTTTAGTCTGAAGTTTAGCAAATGAACTAAAAACTTCAGCTTGTTTAGACTGAAGTTTCGGATAAAACTCATGACAAAACTGTAGACTGCAGGACAAAAACTTCAGCATGTTTCGGTATGAAGTTTTAGCAAATGAACTAAAAACTTCAGCTTGTTTAGACTGAAGTTTCGGATAAAACTCATGACAAAACTGTAGACTGCAGGACAAAAACTTCAGCATGTTTCGGTATGAAGTTTTAGCAAATGAACTAAATAACATCAGCATGCATTAGTAAAAATTCATTAGAAAATTACATATTGCAGGACAAATTTAAGCATGTTTAGTCTGAAGTTTAGCAAATGAACTACAAAACTTCAGCATAATATAGACTACATGACAAAACTTCAGCATGTATTGGTATGAAATTTTATCAAATGAACTAAATAACTTCAGCATGCATTATGTCATGGGCTGCTTTTCATCATCGACCCATGACCCCTTGGACGCGCCTCGTGGCGTCCCGGCAAGCCTCCCAACGCCTAGCGCCACGGTCGGCCCCATGGTCTCGGCAGCGCCAAGTGACAAGCTCACATGCGCCTCTGTCACCCCACCGATAATCAGTGCCAGCGTCCAGCGGCTGGCGAATGCCATCAGTGTCGCGCGCACTGACAATGTCGCATGCACAAATCATCATGTTGCCAATAGCACTGCACGCACAGACAGTGCCCCGCACGCATATCCAATGCCAAGCACCAGCGCCCAGCCGCTGGCAGATCCAAATAGTGTCGCACGCGCCAACAACAATGCACGCGCAGACCCTGATGCTCAAGACAAAGTTGCTGCCATCGGACTTGCTTCCACCTTGTAGAAGAATAAGTCCTTTTCATTGTAATTATAGAGTAGTTTTACTTCATTCATTTTCAGGGTGCTTTTACCGCTTTCTTAGGTCAAGTCATGTAACTTTGGTTTATTTTTTTTAAGCATTATTAAGGGGGACCAAAGAATTCAAACATTCAAGCATTCAAACAATTCTCTGTACTGGTTCT
>AWOL01S0011548.1:315695-330535 GCA_000715115.1 Nicotiana otophora
GATTGCAAAGAAGGAATTGTGGACCGGGTGATGTTGTTCTTTGCGTTCACGCAGTCCGGGTCACATTCGCGGAGGCTTGGGACCAGTGGCCTTCGCATTCGCATAGAAGACCTGGGCCTGGGCTTGGGAAACCCAATTGTCATTCGCGTTCGCGAGTGGGGGCACGCATTCACGATGAGAGGGCGAATCAGTGCATCGCGTTCGTGAGTGTCTTCTCTCGATCGCGAAGAGGACTTTTCTGGGTTCGTGATTTTTGCCTTCGCGATTGCGAGGGCTTATCTGCGATCGCAAAGAAGGCAGACATGGGCAGTGACTTAATAAAAACAGGGATTTTGGCCTTTTTGTTCATTTCTCTCATTTGTTAGCCGATTTAGGAGATTTGTATAAAAGGATTTTTACCTAGCTACTGGATGTAAGTGATTTCTGTAAAACATGAGCTTAACACATAAATTATGAGTATATTTTAACATGTAAATTGTAGAAATATTAGGATGTTGGTTGAAATATCTAGATTTTGATAAAACTAAGATTAGACCACAAAAATAATTATGGGATTGAGTAAATATTATATATTTGTGTTCGTGATGTTATGGGTAATATTTATTTACTCCAATTTGGGGACGTGGACACGGGAGTAAATTTTAGGAACCTTCCAAATTGGGTTGGTGTAACGACCCGATCGGTCGTTTTGAGAGTAATTGCCCTGATCCCCTAATTACTGCTTTCCATGTATCATTTTATGCTTATGTGACTTGCCGAGAGGATTTATCTTTGGTTTCGGAGTGAAATGGGACACTTAGCCCCTAAAACGAAAGCTTAAGTTTTAGGAATTTGACTGTAGTTGGAACTATGTAAAGACGGCTCCGGAATGGAGTTTCGTCGATTTTGCTAGCTCCGTTAGGTGATTTTGAACTTAGTAACGCGTCTGTATTGTGATTTGGAGGTCCGTAACTGAATTAGGCTTGAAATGGCGAAAGTTAAATTTTTGGGAAGTTTGATCGGGAGTGAACTTTTTGATATTGGGGTCGGATTCCAATTTTGGAAGTTAGAGTAGGTCCGTAATGTCAATTATGACTTGTGTGCAAAATTTGGAGATAATCGGACGTGAATTGATAGGGTTCAACATCGGTTGTGGAAGTTTGAAATTTTGAAGTTTATTAAGCTTGAATTGGGGTGCGATTCATATTTTTGTGACTGTTTGATGTGATTTGAGGGATTGACTAAGTTCTTATGGTGTTTTAGGGCTTGTTGGTATATTTGGTTGAGGACCCGGGGGCTTCGGGTGGATTCCGTGTGGTTAACAGAATAGGATTGGACTTATAAGGATTGCTGAAGCTGGGCATCATCTGGTGTAATTGCACCGGCGGAGTCCCCATCGCAGGTGAGAGCTCGCAGAAGCGGGATTTGAGGAACTGGCCAGGAATCGCACGTGCGAGGGAAATACCGCATCTACGAGCCCATGGATGCGCTTGATGTTCCGTAGAAGCAGAGAGTTAGCTGGAAGGGGGAGTCCGCAGAAGCGGACAATGTTCGCAGGCACGCACTCGCAGGTGCGGCCTTCTAATCGCAGAGGAGGATCCAGGTATTTTAAGTCAAGTACGCACCTGTGATGGAAATTCCGCAGGAGCGGCGTCGCAGGTGCGACTGTGGGTCCGCAGGTGCGAGATCACTGGGCAGGAAAGAGAAAATTATGAGGGTTTGATATCATTTTCATTTTGGGACTTTGAGAGCTCCAATTGATGCGATAATTTGAGAGATTTTCAGAGAAAACTTTTGGGTAATGATTCTTAACGTATTTTTGGTTATATTACGCTAATCTATCATTAATTTCATCATTTAATTAAGGATTTGGGTTGAGAAAATTGGAGAAAAAGTTGGAAAGTGCTTCAACCGAATTTTTGGGTTTTGATTGAGATTTTGGTATCAGATTTGAGTAATTTTGATACGAGTGAACTCGTGGTTGAATTGGTGTATTTTGTGACTTTTACCCGATTGCGAGACGTGGGCCCGGGTCGACTTTTTGTGGTGATTTTCTAATTTCTTGTTAAAACTTTGATTTCATTAATTGTACTAGTTTCTTATAGTTATATTTACAGTATGTAATTGCTTTTTACTAGATTTGGGCCATTCATAGTCGGAAAGTCGTGGAAAAGGCATTCTTACTGATTGATTGAGCTTGGTTTGAGGTAAGTAGCTTGCCTAACCTTGTGTGGGGGAAATCCCCTTAGGATTTGGTACTGTTGCGATACTTCTTTGATATGTGAGTGTCGTGTACGCGAGGTGACGAGTGTGTACACGGGCTAATTATTATAAAACCCGATTTTTACTGAGCAGTAACCTGTTACATCTTAATTGAGTTACACCAGCATGTGTAGTTATCCTATTAGGCCTAATATCGCATATTTACGTGTCTTAATTGCTTATTTGAAACCTGTACATCATTCTTAGTTGATTTCATGCTTTTTCTTGACTTGTATTTAGTCTTAAACTGTAGGATGACTTGCTGTAATTATTGTTTCCATTGATTTTGAGCTGTGTGTTTACTTTTCGGACTACGAGGGGGTACCTCGAGAGATCCTCTGTTGCATATTTACTTTTGGGACTACGAGACGGTACCTCTAGAGATGCCCTGTCGCATATTTACTTTTGGGACTACGAGACGGTACCTCGGGAGATCCCCCTACATATTTACTATTAGGACTACGAGGCGGTACCTCGGGAGATCCCCCTGTATATTTACTATTAGGACTACGAGGCGATACCTCGGGAGATCCCCTGTTGAGCATTTACTTTTGGGACTACGAGACGGTATCTCGTGAGTGCCCTTGTTGTTTATCCCTATGTGCTGTGTTGTTATCTTTCGATGGTTTTTCCTCATTAAATTTTAAGTCTCTTATTACATTGCTATATTGTTTGCCTTAAATTATTATATATACCAGTAGGGCCCTGACCTGACCCCGTCACTACTCTACCAAGGTTAAACTTGGCACTTACTAGGTACCGTTGTGGTGTACTCATGCTACTCTTCTGCACATGTTTTGTGAGTAGACCCAGGTACCTCTTACCAGCCCCGCTATTAGCTGAGTGTACTTGTTGCTGCTACGGAGACTTCAAGGTATATCTGTCAGCATCTGCAGACCTCGGAGTCCCCCTCTATTCCCTCCTATGTTGTTTTCTTTTCTCTATTTTCCTTAGACTCTGATGTATAGAGACACCTAGATTTCTCTAAGATTCTTGTGACTTGTAACTACTGGGTCTTTGGGAATTGTTTATACTAGAGTGTTAGTTTACTTGTACATGTTGAGCGGCATTTTTTCAGTTATATAGTTATATGTTGAAGTTTAGTGGTTGATTCCATTTTTATTTCAAAATTATTAGGCTTACCTAGTCATAGAGACTAGGTGCCGTCACGACATCTTACGGAGGGAGATTTGGGTCGTGACATGTTGGTATCAGAGCTCTAGGCTTATTGGTGTTATGAGTCACAAGAAGGTTTAGTAGAGTCTCGTGGATCGGTACGGAGACATGTGTACTTATCTTCGGGAGGCTATGAAAATGTTAGGAAAATTTTACTTCTTTGATTCCTTGTCGTGCGAAATTGTTGACTTTGGAATTCTAAACTTCTGTCTTCTATTTTCTCACAGATGGTGAGGACACGTACAGGCGTATCAGATGACCAAGCACTCGCGCCCCTGCTAGAGTTACGAGAGGCCGGTGCTGGGGTTGAGGCCGAGGACGTCCACGTGGTGCAGCCAGAGCACCTGAACGAGCTGCTATAGAGGAGCCACCAGCAGCCCTAGTTGGAGCGCAAGCACCCGAGACACCTGTTACTACACTTGCTCTTCAGGAGACCCTGGCACAATTCCTGAGCATGTTCGGTACTCTAGCTCAGATAGGGTTGATTCCACTTGCTCCTACCACATCCCAGGACGGGGGAGGAGCACAGACTCCCACCGCCCATACCCCAGAGAAGTGGGTTCAGGTCGACAAGGTTCCAGAGATCATACCGATGCAGCTGGTAGCTCCAGTTCAGCCCGAGGTTAGGGCAGCAGTTTTTGAGGCGGAGCAGCTCAGACTTGAGAGGTACAAGAAGTACCACCCTCCTATTTTCAGTGTCTTGGTGTCAGAGGATGCCCAGGGTTTTCTTGAGTAGTGTCGCTGTATCCTCCGTACTACGGGTGTAGCGGAGTCGAGTGGGGATTCTTTCACTACGTTCCAGCTTAGAGAAGAGGCCTATCAGTGGTGGTGTGCTTATGAGTTGGGTAGTCTGGCCGAGGTAGCTTCGCTCACTTGGACTCAATTCTCGAATATGTTCTTGAGGTAGTATGTTCCCCAGAGTCTCAGAGATGCGTGGCGCGCAAAGTTTGAGCAGTTGCGCCAGGGTTCTATGACTGTGTCAGAGTATGCGGTTCACTTCAGCGATTTGGCTAGACATGCACCAGCCTTGGTTGCTACAGTTTGAGAGAGGGTCCCTCGATTTATCGAGGAGCTCCACCCCAGTATCAGACTTAGCATGGCCCGAGAGTTGGAGATGGATATTTATTACCAGCAGGTTGTGGGTATTGCTAGGAGATTTGAGGGCATGCTGACTCGGGAGAGAGAGGAGAGAGAGGCCAAGAGGACTCGAGAGGCTGGCACTTATAGTGGTACTCGTGCCCTAGCGGCAGTTCGTCATGGTAGAGGCTATGTGAGTCTCCCTGTTCATTTAGCACTTCCAGCCTCCAGTGGTATTCCGGCCACTCCTAGGCCCCAGGAGCCTTATTATGCACCGCCAATGTCTAGTGTACCTCCTGCACGGGGTCCTTTCAGCGGTCAGTCCAGTCGACCTGGCCCGAGCCAGTCGTAGAAGTCATGCCCTCCGAGAGCTTGTTTTGAGTGTGGTGACACTCGCCATATGGTGAGGGATTGCCCCAGACTTAGAAGGGGTGCACCTCAATAGATTACTCAGGCACTGCATGCTCCACCAGGTCCCCAGGCTATGATTACAGCACCAGCCACCACTCCACCTGCTCAGCCAGCTTGAGGTGGAGGTCGGGTAAGTAGAGGTCGCCCTAGAAGGGGAGGCCAGGCCAGATATTATGACATTCCTGCTCGTACAGAGGCAGTTGCATCCGACTCTGTCATTACAGGTATTGTTACGGTCTGTCATAGAGATGCGTCGGTTTTATTTGATCCAGGCTCTACTTATTCCTATGTGTCCTCTTATTTTACTCCGTATTTAGGAGTATCCCGTGATTCTTTGATTTCTCCTATTTATGTGTCTACGCCCGTGGGAGATTCTATTGTTGTTGACCGTGTGTATCAATCGTGTTTGGTTGTTCTTAGTGGTTTTGAGAACAGAGCCGATTTATTATTGCTCAGTATGGTAGATTTTGATATTATTTTGGGCATGGACTGATTGTCGCCCCATTATGTTATTCTTGATTATCACGCCAAGACCGTAACACTAGCTATGCCAGGATTAGCGCGGTAAGAGTGGAGAGGTGCCTTAGATTACACTCCTAGCAGAGTTATTTCATTTTTAAAGGCTCAGCGAATGATTGAGAAGGGGTGTGGCGTGTATCTAGCTTATGTGAGAGATGTCAGTATTGATACCCCTACCGTTGAGTTAGTTCCGATAGTGAGGGATTTTCCAGATGCATTTCCAGCTGATCTTTCAGGCATGCCGCCCGATAGGATATTGACTTTGGTATTGATTTGTAGCCGGGCACTCAACCCATCTCTATTCCTCCATATCGTATGGCTCCTCCTGAGTTGAATAAGCTGAAGGAGCAGTCACAGGAGTTGCTTATTAAGGGCTTCATTCGGCTCAGTGTATCACCTTGGGGTGCTCCGGTCTTATTTGTGAAGAAGAAGGATGGTTCTATGTGTATGTGCATTGATTATCGCCAGTTGAACAAAGTTACAGTGAAGAACAAGTATCAATTGCCTCGTATTGATGACCTATTTGATCAGTTACAGGGTGCCAGAGTATTTTCCAAGATTGACTTGCGTTTAGGCTATCATTAGTTGAAGATTGGGGAGCCAGATATCCCGAAGACTGCTTTCAGGACTCGGTATGGTCACTATGAGTTCCTTGTGATATCATTTGGGTTGACCAACGCCCCAGCAGCATTCGTGCACTTGATGCACAGTGTGTTCCGGCCCTATCTTGACTCTTTCATCATTATGTTTATTGACGACATTCTCGTATACTCCCAGAGTCGGGAGGATCATGAGCAGCACCTGAGGACTGTGCTCCATACCTTGATAGAAAAGAAGTTATATGCAAAATTTTCAAAGTGTGAGTTTTGGCTAGACTCAGAGGCATTTTTGGGTCATGTAGTGCCGAGTGATAGGATCAAGGTAGATCCGAAGAAGGTTGAAGTAGTGTAGAGTTGGCCCAGACCGTCCTCAACTACGGAGATCTGGAGTTTTCTTGGTTTGGCAGGGTATTACCATCGATTTGGGGAAGGTTTCTCATCTATCGCAGCACCTATGACCAGGCTGACCCAGAAGGGTGCTCTGTTCAGGTGGACAGAGGAGGTGAGGAGATCTTTCAAAAGCTCAATACAGCCTTGACTACGGACCCAGTATTGGTATTGCCTACAGGTTCGGGGTCTTATACTGTATATTGTGATGCGTCACAGATTGGTCTCGGCGCGGTGTTGATGCAGGACGGTAGGGTTATTGCCTACGCGTCTAGACAGTTGAAGGTGCATGAAAAGAACTATCCTATCCACGATCTTGAGTTAGCAGCTATTGTTCATGCCTTGAAGATTTGGCGGCACTATTTGTACGGTGTCCCTTGTGAGATCTACACTGATCACCGGAGTCTGTAGCATCTGTTCAAACAGAAGGATCTTAACTTGCATCAACGGAGGTGGTTAGAGCTACTTAAGGATTATGATATCACTATTTTGTACCATCTTGGGAAGGCCAATATGGTGGCCGATGCCTTGAGTCGTCGGGCGGAGAGTTTGGGGAGCCTAGCATATCTACCAGCAGCAGAGAGGCCATTGGCTTTGGATGTTCAGGCTTTGGCAAACCGGTTTGTTAGATTGGATATTTTTTAGCTGAGTCGAGTTTCGGCTTGTGTAGTATGTCATTCTTCTCTTTATGATCGTATCAGGGAGCGTCAGTATGATGACCCCACATCTGTTTTTCTTTAAGGACACGGTTTAGCATAGTGATGCTAAGGAGGTCACTATTGGAGATGATGGTTCATTGAGGATGCAGGGCACGCTATGTGTGCCCAATGTAGATGGTTTGCGTGAGTTGATTCTCTAGGAGGCTCACAGTTCGCGTTACTACATCCATCCTGGTGCCGCGAAGATGTATCAGGACTTGAGGCAGCATTATTGGTGGAGGAGAATGAAGAAGGACATAGTAGAGTATGTAGCTCGGTGTCTAAATTGCCAGCAGGTTAAGTATGAGCATCAGCGGCCAGGTGGTTTGCTTCAGAAGCTAGAGATTCCAAAGTAGAAATGGGAGTGGATCACTATGGATTTCGTTGTTGGGCTTCCACGGACTCAGAGGAAGTTTGATGTTGTTTGGGTAATTGTGGATAGGTTGACCAAGTCAGCTTATTTTATTCCAGTGATGACTAATTATTCTTCCGAGCAACTGGCTCGAGTTTATATCCGTGAGATTGTCAGGCTTCATGGCATGCTGGTATCTATCATCTCTGACCGGGGTACACAGTTTACATCGTGGATTTGGAGGGTCGTACAGCATGAGTTGGGTACTCGGGTTGAGTTGAGCACAATATTTCATCCTCAGACAGATAGACAGTCCGAGCTCACTATTCAGATACCGGAGGATATGCTCTGTGCATGTGTGATGGAGTTTGGGGGTCCTTGGGATCGATTCTTGCCACTGGCGGAGTTTGCCTACAACAACAGTTATCAGTCGAGCATTCAGATGGTTATGGTAGACGGTGTCGGTCTCTAGTGGGTTGGTTCGAGCCGAGCGAGGCAAGGCTATTGGGTATAGACTTGGTTCAGGATGCTTTATGGAAGGTTAAGGTGATTCAGTATCGACTTCGCACAGCCCGGTCCAGATAGAAGAGTTATGCAGATCAAAAAGTTCGCGATGTTGCATTCATGGATGGAGCGCGGGTCTTGCTCCGGGTTTCGCCCATGAAAGATGTGATGAGGTTGGGGAAGAAGGGCAAGCTAAGACCAAGGTTTATTAGCTCGTTCGAGGTGTTGCGGAGAGTTGGGGAGGTTGCTTATGAGCTTGCCTTTGCCTCCCAGTCTAGCAGGAGTTCATCCATTATTCCATGTTTCTATGCCCCGAAAGTATCATGGTGATCCGTCTCATGTGTTAGATTTCAGCTCAGTCCAATTGGACAAGGATTTATCTTATGTTGAGGAGCTAGTGGCTATTTTGGACATGCAGGTCCGAAAGCTGAGGTCAAAGAACATTACTTTAGTGAAGGTTTGGTGGAGGGGTCAGCTGGTCGAGGAGGCGACTCGGGAGACCGAGCATGATATACACAGCCATTATACTCATCTATTCACCACTTCAGGTATGGCTCTATGCTCGTTTGAGGACGAACGATTATTTTAAGGGGTGGAGGATGTAACGACCTGGCCGGTCGTTTTGAGAGTAATAGCCCTGATCCCCTAATTAGTGCTTTCCATGTATCATTTTATGCTTATGTGACTTGCCGGGAGGATTTGTCTTTGGTTTCGGAGAGAAATGGGACACTTAGTACCTAAAACGAAAGCATAAGTTTTAGGAATTTGACCGTAGTTGGAACTGTATGAAGATGTCTCTGAAATGGGGTTTTGTCGGTTTCGTTAGCTCTGTTGGGTGATTTTGGACTTAGGAGCGTGCCCGGATTGTGATTTGGAGGTCTGTAACTGAATTAGGCTTGAAATGGCGAAAGTTGCATTTTTGGGAAGTTTGACCAGGAGTGGATTTTTTTTTGATATCGGGGTCGGATTCTGATTCTGAAAGTTAGAGTAGGTCCGTAATGTCAATCATATGTGAATTAATAGGGTTCAGCATCAGTTGTGGAAGTTTGAAGTTTTGAAGTTCATTAAGCTTGAATTGGGGCGCGGTTCATTTTTTTGTGGTTGTTTGATGTGATTTGAGGGCTCGACTAAGTTCATATAGTATTTTAGGACTTGTTTGTATATTTAGTTGAGGTCCCGGGGGCCTCGAGTGGATTCCGGGTGGTTAACGGACTAGGATAGGACTTGTGAGGATTGCTGAAGCTGGGCATCATCTGGTGTAATTGCACCTGCGGAGTCCCCATCGTAGGTGCGAGCTCGCATAAGGGAGCTAAGGAGCGCAGAAGAGGGATTTGAGAAACTGGCCAGGAATCGCAGGTGCGAGGGAAATACCACATCTGCGAGCCCACGGATACGCTTGATGTTCCGTAGAAGCAGAGAGTTAGCTGGAAGGGGGAGTCCGCAGAAGCGGACAATGTTCGCAGGCGCGCACTCGCAGGTGTGGCCTTCTGATCACAGAAGCGGACCCAGGTATTTTAAGTCAGGTCCGCACCAGTGATGTAAATTCCGCAGGTGCGGCATCGCAGGTGCGACTGTGGGTTCGCAAGTGCGAGATCACTGGGCAGGAAAGGGGAAATTACGAGGGTTTGATCTCATTTTCATTTTAGGACTTTGATAGCTCGTATTGAGGCGATAATTTGAGGGATTTTCAGAGAAAACTATTGGGTAATGATTCTTAACTCGTTTTTGGTTATATTCCACTAATCTATCGTTAATTTCATCATTTAATTAAAGATTTGGGTTGAGAAAATTGGGAAACAAGTTGGAAAGTTCTTCAACCCAATTTTTGGGTTTTGATTGAGATTTTGGTATCGGATTTGAGTAATTTTGGTATGAGTGAACTCGTGGTTGAATGTCTGTATTTTATGACTTTTATACGATTCCGAGACGTGGGCCCAGGTCGACTTTTTGTGGTGATTTTCTAATTTCTTGTTAAAGTTTTGATTTCATTAATTGGACTAGTTTCTTATAGTTATATTTACGATATGTAATTTCTTTTGACTATATTTGGGCCATTCATAGTCGGAAAGTCATGGAAAAGGCATTCTTACTGATTGATTGAGCTTCTTCGAGGTAAGTGGTTTGCCTAACCTTATGTGAGGAAACTCCCCTTAAGATTTGGTACTGTTGTGATACTTCTGTGATATGTGAGTGTCGTGTACGTGAGGTGACAAGTGCGTACACGGACTAATTGTTATAAAACCCGATTTTTACTGAGCAGTAACCTATCACATCGTAATTGAATTACATCAGCATGTGTAGTTATCCTGTTTAGCCTAATATCGCATGTTTATGTGTCTTAATTTCTTATTTGAAACATGTACATCATGCTTAGTTGATTTCCTGCTTTTCCTTGACTTGTATTTAATCTTAAACTGTAGGATTTCTTACTATAATTGTTGTTTCCATCGATTTCGAGTTGTGTGTTTACTTTTGGGACTACGAGACGGTACCTCGGGAGATCCCTTGTTGCATATTTACTTTTGGGACTACGAGGTGGTACCTCGGGAGATCCCCCTGCATATTTACTTTTGGGACTACGAGCCGGTACCACGAGAGATCCCATGTTGAGCATTTACTTTTGGGACTATGAGTCGATATCTCGGGAGTGCCCCTGTTGTTTATCCCTATGTGTTGTGTTGTTATCTTTCTATAGTTTCTCCTCGTTAAATTTCCAGTCTCTTATTATATTGCTATATTTTTTGCCTTAAATTATTATATATACCAGTAGGGCCTTGACCTGACCCCGCCACTACTCTACTAAGGCTAGACTTGGCACTTACTGGGTACCATTGTGGTGTACTCATGCTACTCTTCTGCACATGTTTTGTGTGCAGACCCAGGTACCTCCTACCAGCCCCGCTATTAGCTGAGTGTACTTGTTGTTGCTATGGAGACTTCAAGGTATATCTGTCAGTGTCCGCAGACCTCGGAGTCCCCCTTTATTCCCTCCTATGTTGTTTTCTTTACTGTATTTTCCTTAGACTCTGACGTATAGAGACATATAGCTTTCTCTTAGAAGCTTGTGACTTATGACTACTGGGTCTTTGGAATTGTTTATACTCGAGTGTTAGTTTACTTATACATGCCGAGTGGCACTTTTCAGTTATATAGTTATCTGTTGAAGTTTAGTAGTTGATTCTGTTTTTATTTCAATTATTCCGAAATTGTTAGACTTACCTAGTTATAGAGACTAGGTGTCGTCACGACATCTTACAGAGAGAGATTTGGGTAGTGACAGTTGGGTAATTACTCTAATCATTAAATTATAAATTTTTGAACAATTGTTGATTAGTTTGTATAACCATTGACTAGTTTTGGATTGTTCGGCACCGACTTGAGGCTTTTATAGCGATTTGTGGACTGGAAAGTGGATTTGGGAATGAGGTAAGTCTCTTTCCTAACCTTGTAAGAGGGAATTAACCTCATATGTGTTTAAATTATTATTTATTACTAATTATGGGTGCTACGTACGCACGGATTGACGAGAGTCCGCGCGTAGCTAAAATTCATGTTATGCCGGGTAGACATATGCCTTTATTATGCTATTACTTGCACTATTTGGACTCAACTTGCTAGTTTAATCGCTTGTACTGATAAGTAAAACTTGGTTAAAGATCATGTTAAATCGAGCTTCATTACTTAGAGAGTTAGAGGAATGTTTAATTATTGATGGATAATTATATTCTTTCATGAGTTTACCTCGGAGTTGTAAATATGAAATTCGAAATACGAAGAGTTTCCCCATTCCTGTGGATCGAGTCGAATGCCTCGGCAATATTTATATATATTATTCGATTCATCCATGGATCGGGCCGTACGACCTCGGTATAACTCGTGCGTGTTGTTACTTGGAGTCCGATTACACTTGATATATTTTTCATGACTTAGGATTTATAAATACATGTTGAGCTCTTACTTGTTGAGATTAGTATATGATATTTGGGGACTTTTAATTGTTATTTAGATAAATGGTCATTTAATTATTGCCTCTTATTCTATCGTTAATGTTGTATTTCATGCCTATTAAATAATCTTGTACATTATGTATATTGCCCACTAGTAAGTGTCGAAGTCGACCCCTCATCACTACTTCTTCGAGGTTAGACTAGATACTTACTAGGTACATGTTGTTTATGTACTCACGCTATACTTCTGCACATATTGTGTTGAGTTGCTTTCCCATGCTCCGTTCTGCAGCACCCGGAGCCTCCTCTTGTTATGTTTTATCACTTCTATCTATTTTATTTCAGACAGTAGTTCTTAGAGAGTTTTGTATATTCTATTAGATGCCCGTGCACTTGTAACACCGGGTTTTGGGGATTCTAGTAGACACTCATGGGTTTTGATTATTTAATTTACTATCTTACTTTCCCGTTTAGTTTATGCTTTGCATTACTACGCTCACTTAGTATTTTTTCGCATTAAATAAAAATCAAAGACTTTAAAAATATTAAAATGAGAAATAAAATGGGTAGTTCACCGTTGGCTTTCCTAGCGGCGACGTTGGGTGCCATCACGGCCTATATTGAAAACTGGGTTGTGACATGGCATGTTCCTTTGGCACTTCCATTTGACTTATCATGTCACATCATTTGACACGTGATACCAACTTGAGCATCTAAGAAGATGACATCTTAGGCTTAATAAAGTAGGCTCAACACTTGTAGCCCAATTAAATAGGCTAGCACAATAAATTTGAACTTATTTATTTAACTCGTAAGTATTGGACTTATATTATTAATTCAATTATATTAGCCCATAATATTTTAGTTGGACTGGAATATCTTGAATTTAAAATATGGTCCAAATTATGTTATGGATCTAGAGCCAAGAAATTTTGCATGCCTACAACCTATAACTAATATTTAATAGTATAGAGGCAAATATTGTCCTTTCCTTTTTTAGAATTTTACTAATAATAGGAATGATCAAGTATGAAGGTTAAATGTAGACAATATCCGAAAATAAAATGATAAATTTGACCACTTTACCTTTTTGGTATATTGCAAATATGCCCATACATATGATAAGCATAACCAACTGTTTCAAAGTTGTCCTTGCCGTTGTCAAGGGCGGAGCTAGCATGCGAGATACGGGTTCGGCCGAACTCAGTAGCTTTGATCTAAACTTTATATTTGCATTAAGAAATCTATTAAATATAAACAAATTATCAATTTAAAATCCAATAACTTAAACGGACTATAACCCAGAATCCATAAACTTCAAGTTATCTTTCCGTTGTGGCACAGACAATAAATATAGCTAAAGCTATTGTAAACTACATAAACGCCGTAGAAGCTAAAGCTGTACGCGCAATAATAGTAGGTTTATCTAGCATAAAGTAAAATTTCTAATAAGCATATATATAAAAATTATATTGTGCAGCTGATGACACAGTAGGCCTTCTTAGCTCAGTGGTAGAGCGCGTGGCTTTTAACCACGTGGTCGTGGGTTCGATCCCCACAGACGGCGGATATTTCTTTATGTTTAACTGATTAATTGACCTTTAGTTTTATTCTTAAAAATAATAATTTCTCTTGTCTATTGTTATTGTAATTTCCTTCCCTGCCTTTTCCCCGTGTTCCTTAAAAAGAATAATAATAGGTTATGCTCCTATAATTCTTAAGTCATCGCAAAATTGACCTACAATGCAAATAAGATTTTTCTCTTTAGATATTCCATACAGGTCATATGATTATGATATATTAAAGCAAAGTTTAAATAGGTTAGTGTTATAAGAAAAATCAAATTATGGTGGATGTCTACTCTTCCTCCATGATCTTCTCAAATGTTTAATGACATATTCAATGACATATTTCTATGCTTAATGACATATTCAATTACATATTTTTCTTCACTTTTCATGCCTATATAAAGGTCTTGTAATAGATAGGAAAATATACACAATTAAAGAAGAAAATTCCTTCATTCTCTCTATCTTCATTTCTTGTTCATGTTTTACTAAATTGCTTTTATTTCATAACAACATGTCTTGTTCATGTTTTACTAAGTTGCTTTTTATTTTATAACACGTTATCAGCACGAATTGCTCATTTCATGATCTTCTACGTCAAGACTATGTAAATTATAAGCAGACAATGAGATCAAGTACAATAAAAAATGTCTTGGATGATAATACAAAGATAAGTTTTACATCCATCTAAACTCATTCATACTTTCATATCTTTGCATTAACTTTATGTGCAGTATTTAGTAAAAATATTGTTTTCAATTGTATCCAGTGAAATAAAGAACTGGAAAGGTATGTCTTTATTTGCTACATCTCTTATAGGACAAAGATAATACTCCAATGTATATATATGTTCTGACCTTTTACATACTATGATAGATAATTATTAAGGTAATTTAGTAATAATATTTTTACCATAACATGATGTATTTCATTGAAAGCAAAATTGACATATATCCTAACTAGCATTTTTGTTGCAGAGGAATTGTTTCAAGATTGAAATAGTTATATATGTCTTCTTGAAAGTTAATTTTCTTATGCCCATAATTATGAAGTAATAATATTTTAAAGGCTCGAATGCGAATCCTGGTAAATTTTGGCCTATTATGCCAAAGATTGAGGGTAAGACAATGGGTTCAAGTCCCAACGCACTATGTTGATGAAAAGACGTTGAATTCAAGTTCCAACGTATTATGGCCTAACATGCCTTTATATGGGTAAGGCATTGGGTTTGAGTCCTAATGCACCATATTGATAATAATAATAACTAAAGAAAAAATAATGTAATTTTCATGAAAAAGCATGAAACTTGTCCCACTTGATTTGCTCCATTCTTGAAGTGAATGTGATAGCAGTGCATGATA
>AWOL01S0011557.1:1736-12689 GCA_000715115.1 Nicotiana otophora
CTAGTGTGTCACCTTGGGGTGCACCAGTTCTGTTTGTGAAAAAGAAAGATGGTACTATACGGATGTGCATCGATTATAGGTAGTTGAACAAAGTTATAATAAAGAATAAATATCCCTTCCTGCGTATTGATGACTTATTTGACCAGCTTCAGTGAGCGAGGGTGTTCTCCAAAATGGATTTGAGATCTGGATATCACCAGTTGAAAATTCGGAATTTGGATATTCTAAAGCCGACATTCAGAACTAGTTATGGCCACTATGAATTTCTTGTGATGTCTTTTGGGCTAACCAATGCCCCATCAACATTTATGCATTTGATGAATAGTGTATTCTAGCCATATCTTGATTTATTTATAGTGGTATTTATTGATGATATTCTGGTGTACTCACGTAGCCAGAAGGGGTATGCACAACACTTGGGTATTGTATTACAGAGGCTGAGAGAGGAGAGACTTTATGCCAAATTCTCTAAGTGTGAGTTCTGGCTTAATTCGGTGGCATTCTTGCGATATATAGTGTCGAGTGAAGGAATTAAGATGGATCCGAAGAAAATAGAGGTAGTTCAGAGTTGGCCCAGACCATCTTCAGTTACTGAGATTCGGATTTTTCTCAGCTTGGCCGGTTATTATCATCGCTTCGTGGAGGGTTTCTCGTCTATTGCATCGCCTATGACTAAATTGACCTAGAAAGGTGCTTCGTTCAGGTGGTCGAATGAGTGTGAAGAGATCTTTCAGAAGCTCAAGACAACTTTGACTATATCTCCAGTATTGGTGTTTCTTATAGGTTCAGAGTCTTATACTGTATATTGTGACGCATCGCGTATTGGTATCGGAGCAGTGCTTATGCAAGATGGTAGGGTGATTGCCTATGCGTCCAGACAATTAAAGGCACATGAGAAGAATTATCCGGTCCACGATCTTGAATTAGCAGCTATTGTTCATGCCTTAAAAATTTGGTGGCATTACTTGTACGGTGTCCAGTGTGAGGTATATGCCGATCATCGGAGTCTACAACATTTGTTTAAACAGAAGGATCTGAATTTGCGGCTGCGAAAGTGGTTGGAGTTGCTTAAGGATTAGACATTACCATTCTCTATCATCCCGGAAAGGCCAATGTGGTGGCCGATGCCTTGAGTCATAAGGCAAAGAGTTTGGACAGCTTAGCATACTTACCAGTAGCAGAGAAGCCTTTAGCCTTGGATGTTCAGGCCTTGGCCAACCAGTTTATTAGATTGGATGTTTCTGAGCCGAATCGAGTTTTGGCTTGTGTGGTTTGTTGGACTTCTTTATATGATCGCATCAAAGAGCGCCAGTATGATGATCCACATCTGCTTGTCCTTAAGGACATGGTTCAGCACGGTGATGCCAAAGAAGTCGCTATTGGAGATGACGGTGTATTACGGATGCAAAGCAGGTTATGTGTGCCTAATGTAGATGGTTTGCGTGAGTTGATTCTCCAGGAAGCTCACAGTTCGTGATATTCCATTCATCCAGGTGCCGCGAAGATATATCAGGATTTGAGGTAGCACTATTGGTGGAGGCGAATAAAAAATGATATAGTTGAGTTTTTAGCTTGGTGTTTAAATTGTCAACAGGTAACATACGAGCATCAGAGACCGGGAGGATTTCTTCAGAGACTTGAAATTTCGGAGTGGAAATAGGAGCGCATTACCATGGACTTCGTAGTTGGGGTTCCACGGACTTTGAGGAAGTTCGATGCGGTTTGGGTGATTGTAGATCATTTGACTAAGTTCGGGCATTTTATTCCTGTTGGTACCAATTATTCTTCGGAGCAGTTGGCTGAGATTTATATCCGGGAGATTGTTTGCCTACACAGTATGTCGGTGTCCATCATTTCAAATTGGTGTACGCAATTGACATCACAATTGTGGAGAGCAGTGTAGCAAGAATTGGGCACGTAGGTTCAGTTGAGTACAATATTTCACCCTCATACGGACGAACAGTCCGAGCACACTATTCAGATATTGGAGGATATGCTACGTGCTTGTGTCATTGATTTTGGGGGTTCTTGGGATTAGTTTCTGCCACTCGCGGAGTTTTCTTATAATAATAGCTATCAGTCAAGCATTCAGATGGCTCCGTATGAGGCTCTGTATGGGAGACGGTGCCGGTCTCCGGTGGGTTAGTTTGAGCTGGGTGAGGCTAGGCTATTGGGTACTTACTTGGTTTGGGGTGCTTTAGAGAAGTTCAAAGTGATTTAGGAACGGCTTCGCACGGCGCAGTCTAGACAGAAGAGTTATGCCGATAGGAAGGTTCGTGATGTCGTTTACATGGTTAGGGATAAGGTTCTACTCAAGATGTCACCCATGAAGGATGTGTTGAGGTTCGGGAAGAAGGGCAAGTTGAGCCCTCGGTATATTGGGCCTTTTGAGATACTTAAGAAGATTGGAGATATGGCTTATGAACTTGCTTTGCCACCAAATCTATCAGGTGTTCATCTAGTGTTCCATGTATCCATGCTCCAAAAATATGTCGGAGATCCGTCTCATATTCTAAATTTCAGTACAGTACAGTTGGACGATAATTTGACTTAGGATGTGGAGCCGGTGGCTATTCTAGACCGGTAGGTTCGCAAACTGAGATCAAAGAACATACCATCAGTGAAGGTACAGTGGAGAGGCCATCCAGTTGGAGAAGCTTCTTTGGAGACTGAGCAGGAGATGTGGAGAAATTATCCACGCCTATTTGAGACTCCAGGTATTATTCTAAACCCGTTCGAGGACGAACGTTTGTTTAAGAGGGGGAGAATGTAATGACCCGGCCGGTCATTTTGAGTATTATAACCCCGTTTTCCCATTTGCTGCTCAATTTATGCTTTGCAGTTGTTTTATGATTTACCGGGTTAGTTGGTTCGGGTTCGGAAGGAATTCGGAGTGCAATGAGACACTTAGTCTCATAATTGAAAATTTAAGTTAGAAAAGTTGACCGGATGTGGACTTATGTGTAAACGACCTCAGATTCAAATTCTCATAATTCTAATAGCACTGTATGGTAATTTTGGACTTAGGAGTGTGTCCGAAAAATTATTTGAAGGTCCGTAGTGGAATTAGACTTAAAATGGCGAAAGTCAAATTTTTGGAAAGTTTGACCGGGAGGTTGACTTGTTGATATCGGGGTCGAAATCCGATTTTGAAAATTTTAATATGTGTGTTATGTCATTTATGACTTGTGTGCAAAATTTGAGGTCAATCGGACGTGATTTGATAGATTTCGGCGTTTGTTTGTGGAAACTTGAAATTTCAAAGTTCATTAGGCTTGAATTGGAGTATGATTTGTGGTTTTGGCATTGTTTGAGGTGATTTGAGGGTTCAACTAAGTTTGCATGATGTTTTAGGACTTGTTGGTATATTTGGTTGAGGTCCCGAGGGGCTCGGGCGTGTTTCGGATGGTATTCGGATTATTTTCCTTCATTTTTGCACTGCTGGTAGCTGCTGATTTCTGGTGTTTCAAGCCTTCTTCGTGATCACGAAGATTGGGAAGCGATCGCGTAGGCTTAGTTGGGCAGTGGAGTTGTGTTCTATGCAATTGCGTGGGAATATCCACAATTGCGTAGGGTTAATTGGGGGGCTGCTAAGTTTGTTCTACGTGATCGCGTGAATAGGGATGCGATCGCGTAGCTCTGGGCACTTGTGGTTCGCGATCGCGTGAATGTGTCTGCGATCGCGTGGGTCTGTGAAGTTGTGCATCGCAATCGCGTGGCATTGTTTGCGATCGCGTAGGGTTAAATCTGGTCAGTGGAAAACTGTTCATCGTGATTGCGTGGGCATGTTCGCGATCGCGTAGAGCAAAGGACTGGGCAAAGAGTTTAATTTCTGAAAATGAGACTTTGTCCCATTTTTTATTTTTGATGGATTGGAGCTCGGGAAGAAGCAATTTTCGGAGTTTTTCAAGGAAAATAACAGGGTAAGTGTTCTTAAATCTATATTGATTAAATTACCCGAATCCATGGTTGTTTTTAACATTTAATTGGTGAATTAAGTTGAAATATTGTGAAAACCCTCTTGGTTTAATTTGGAGATTTGAGGGTGGAGTTGATGTCAGATTTGAGTAAAATTTGTATGGTTGGAATCGTGGTTGAATGGGCGTTCATATTTTGTAACTTTTGTTGGGTTCCGAGACATGGGCCCCTTGAGCGATGTTTGAGCTAAATTTCAGATTGTTATGGAAAATTAGCATTTTATTATGGAATTAATTCCAATAAATTTTATTGACTGAATCAACTTATTTATAGCTAGATTCGAGGCGTTTGGAGGCCAATTCATGAGGAAAAGACATTGCAGAATAAGAATTTCACGAATTGAGGTAAGTAACAGTTATAAATCTGGTCCTGAGGGTATGAAACCCCGGATTTTGTATCATGTAATTATTTTGGAGGTGATGCACATGCTAGATGACGAGCGTGTGGGCATGCACCGAGGGGATTGTGACTTCGTCCGTCCCGTGAAACTGTAAAGTTGAATAACTTGTTGTTAGCTATATGCTCTCTATGTGTTGAAGAAATTTGACTGTAAATCATGTTAGAAATCATGCTTAGGCTATGTGATAGTACTATTGGGACCCACAAAGGTCGCGTACTTGATGAATTATTTGCTAATTGTTGTCTTGTACTCAGTCATGATGTTACTTGCGTATCATACCTCAGTCTTTCTTGATATTTGTTGATACACTATGTTATATTTGTTTGGGTTGATCTTTGTGATTTCCGAGATCCCGAGAGACAAGCAAGGTTGAGGACTGAGTAAGGCCGAGGGCCTGTCGGTGAGGTAAGGATACTATAGCACGTGAGTTGCCCGTGCGGATTATGGCACTTGGTATGTAGGAGCCCCTCCGGAGTCTGTACACCCCTAGTGAGCGCGGGTACCCATTGAGTGTGAGTGCTGAGGGCTGGGAGCCCAGTGAGTGATGGTTGTCTTGAGAGACTGTACCTATTTTTCATTTGTTGTTGACCTTAGTTGCTATTTGTCATTGTTGTGAAATTTTTTGAAAGAATTTATATCCGGAATACATGAACTTGAACTGTATAGAATTGATTTGACTTAAACTGCTGGAATTGAAAGCATGTCTATTCTTTGCTGGAATTACTGAAAGTGAACTATAACTGTGTACCTCGTCACTATCTTCAGTTCCTCATTTATTATTGTTACTTGTTGAGTTGCTTGTACTCATACTATACCCTGAACTTCATGTGCAGATCCATGTATTCTCGGACATAGCGGGTGTTGATTCTTTCACGCAGTTGGTGTTTCGGATGTTCTGAGGTAGCTGCCGTATGTTATAGATCTTGTCTCTCCTTCCCTATCTCTTTGTTTACTGTAATTGGTCTCAGACTATTATAGACCATATTTTTTAAACTTGTATTCATAATAGATGCTCATGTATTCAGTGACACCAGGTTTTGGGGAGTGATCGTATCAGTATTTGTGGGATTTTGTATTGTATCTAAATATTATGTTTTCAAACTTAAGGGAAATCGGGAGTTATTGATGTTATCGGCTTGCCTAGTATTGAGATAGGCGCCATCACGACAGGTCAGATTTTGGGTCGTGACAAGTTGGTATCAGGGCCTAGGTTACATAGGTCTCATGAGTCATGAGCCGGTTTCATAGAGTCTTGCGGATCAGTACGGAGACGTCCGTACTTATCTACAAGAGGCTGTAGAACCCTTAGGAAAAATTCACTTTCTTGTATTCTGTCGTGCGAATTTGCTGATTCCAAAAACTAAATTTCTGTTATTCTATTCTCTCACAGATGGTGATGACACGTACTATCGGATCGGACGACCAGCCACCAGTGCCACCAGTTAAGGCCACGAGAGGCGGGGCCGAGGTAAATTGCGTGAAAAATTATTATTTCGTTTTACTTTAATAAATCCCATTTTTATTTCGTTAAAACTTGATTGGATCTCATATTTTGCATAAATACAATATTTTATCGGATCTCATATACTTCTAAACTAAACTCAATTGATATTCTATTTGTACAACCTCTCCACTATTTTACCTTTTTTAAATCCTAAATTGGTTTAATGACTCATTTGATGTTTCACTGCATTTAATTTGGAAATTGTATTTAATTGTGTTTAAATTATTTATTGGTCATTTTGGTTGATATTGATACAGAAATTATACACATGGTAGCACGAGAATTTTGCCATGCAAAAAGTGATTTGGAAGATGTGTTTGAAAGTTGTGAATCGTGAGTTGAGATTTCGAGGAGTGATACCTCGGGTAATTTTTGTTGAATTACATGTATCATAAATAATTTAATTAATTGATTTATCATAAGATTCCTTACTTGAACCTACTCATATGTCATTTGTACTCTGACTATGTTGTTGCGTAATTACTTGATTGTTTTCTCGTTGTTATTCTATTTTCTCATTGTTGATTTGAATTGGAAATTCTTCGGTTAATGGCCTTACATTGATATTCCTTCCTTGTTGGCTTTATGTAGTATTTTGTACCGGTTTATATATCCGGTAGGTGTCTTGACCTGGCCTCGTCCTTACTCTACCGAGGTTAGGCTTAATACTTACTAGGTACCGATGTTGTGTACTCATACTACTCTTATGCATATTTTTGTGTAGATCTAGGTACCTCAGTGTTATTGATAATCTGGCTAATTAATTGGACATTATTGTGGAGACTTAAAGTATACCTGTTTTCGCGTTCGTAGGCCCAGAGTCACCTTCTGATATTTTTTCTGCATTGTTGATTCTATTCTGGAACAGTTGTATTTGGAGTTGTTTCTAGTAAACTCTGTAGAGCTTGTGACTTGTACTATCGGTTTTGGGATTATAGAAAAATTATATTTCATATTTAATAATTGTTGGTTGAGTTACCACTAATTCAGTAAGTGTTAGGCTTACCTAGTCCTTAAGACTAGGTACCATCACAACATCCTATAGAGGAAAACTTGGGTAGTGATATCAATAATCCATAATGAAAATTAACATAATCAAAATATACTATATAGGTCTTGCTAAAATAAGTATAGCTAATAAGTACTAATATTAGTTACATAACTAAGCACTAAAGAAAAAGATAATTATTCAACACTGTCGTCATTTCTAATGTTGAATTGAATTTCTTTTGTTAGCATTAACATTGATTTGAACTTTGTTTGAGTTACTACATTTATGGGTGTAATGACCCGGGCGGTCGTTCCGAGAGTTATAGCCCCGTTTCCCCCATTTTTGCTTCTTGTTTTGTGTTTTTCAGCTATATTATGATATATCGGGTTAGTTGGTTTGGGTCCGGAGTAGTTTCAGAGTTAATTGGGACACGTAGTCTCTTTATTAGAAGCTTAAGTTGGAAAAGTCAACTGAATGTTGACTTATGAGTAAACGACCTCAGATTTGAATTTTCATGCTTATGTTAGCTCTGTTACGTGATTTCAAACTTAGAAGCGCGTCCGAAATATGATTTGGAGGTTCGTAGTGGAATTAGGCATGAATTGAAGAAAGTTAGAATTTTGGCGATTTTGGCCGGCAGTGGAAATTTTGATATCGGGGTCAGATTGGATTTTCGAAAGTTGGAGTAGGTTCGTGGTGTCATTTCAGACTTGTGTGCAAAATATGAGGTCATTCAGACGTGGTTTGGTAGGTTTCAGCGTCGTTTGTGGCATTCGGAAATTTCTAAGTTCATTTGGCTTGAATCTGTGTGTAATTCATGTTTTTGGTGTTGTTGAAGGTGATTTGAAGGTTCGACTAAGTTCGTATGAGGTTATGGGACACGATGGTATTTTTGGTTGAGGTCCCGAGGGCCTCGGGTGAGTTTCGGGTGGTTAACGGATCATTCTTGGCCTTGGTGAGATTGTTGATATCTGCTGCTGCATTCTTCTAGTTCCCTCTTTCGCGATTGCGAGTGGGCTCTCGCGTTCGCGAAGAGTGTTTTCTGAGTGGTGAATTTTTGTTCTACGCATTTGCGAAGGGGAGGACGCGAACACGAAGGTGTGGTTTGTGTGTGCATCGCGAACACGGGAGAAGGGTCGCGTTCGCGAAGAGGAGTGAGGCAGCTGGGGACCCCGGGTCCTTGTTCTACGTGTTCGCGAGGTGGTGGTCGCGTTCGCGAAGGTCTGAGCTAGTAAAGCATCACGTTCACGAGGCATGTGTCGCATTCGCGTAGAGTAAAATGGTGAGGCAGTCAAGTTAGTCTACACAAACGCGAGAGGACGGTCACGTTCGCGAAGGGTATAATCTGGGCAGATAGTGTTAAATTCCAATCGAGGGTTTGAGCTTATTTTTCATATTTTGAGCTAGAGATCACGGATTTGGGCGATTCTTGAAGGGATTTTCGCGGAGTTGATTGGGGTAAGTGTTTCTCACTTGGTTTTGATTAAATTCCATGATTACATCTTGATTTGTATCATCTAAATTGTGATTTGGGGTGAAATATTGGGGAAAATGTGGAAGAGTTCTTGAGATTGAATTTTGAGGATTTGAAGGGGATTTTATTGTCGGATTTGAGTAAATATGATATGACTAGACTCGTGAGTGAATAGGCTTTCGGGTTTTGTGATTTTTGTCGGAATTTGAGACGTGGGCCTGGGGGCCGGGTTTGAGTCGATTTTGGAGTTTTGGCTATAATTTGGTATTTTCCTGTGGAATTGATCCCTTTAGCCTATATTGATCGTATTGTATTGCTTGTGGCTAGATTCGGAATGTTTGGAGGTCGATTCGAGAGGCAAGGGCATTGCAGAGTAGAGATTTGCTCCGATTCGAGAGGCCGGTAGTCGATACTATTGTTGTGGACCGCGTGTATCGGTCATGTGTGGTGTGTATTGGGGGTCTGGAGACCCGAGTGGACCTTTTGCTGCTCAGTATGGTCGATTTTGATGTGATATTGGGTATGAATTGGTTGTCTCCATGTCGTGTTGTTCTAGATTGCCACGCTAAGACTGTGACGTTGACGATTCCGGGGTTGCCGAGGGTTGAGTGGAGCGGTTCTATAGACAATGTTCCCAGTAGAGTGATTTCATACTTGAAGGCTCAGCGTATGGTTGAGAAGGGTTGCTTATCTTATTTGGCTTTTGTGAGGGATGTTAGTGTAGAGGTCCTTGTTATTGATTTTATTCCTGTGGTGCGTGATTTTCCGGATGTGTTTCCTGCAGACCTGCCGGGCATGCCGCCTGACAGGGATATTAACTTCGGTATTAATTTGGTGCCTAGCACTCAGCCCATTTCTATTCCACCGTATCGTATAGCACCGGCGGAGTTGAAAGAGTTGAAGGGACAGCTTCAGGAACTCTTTGATAAGGGGTTTATTCGGCCTAGCGTGTCACCTTTGGGTGCAACAGTTCTATTTGTAAAGAAGAAATATGGTTCTTTGAGGATGTGCATTAACTTCAGGCAGTTGAACAAGGTCACAGGCAAGAACAAGTATCATTTGCCTCGTATTGATGATTTATTTGACCAGCTTCAAGGGGCGAGGGTGTTCTCCAAGATTGATTTGAGGTCCGGTTATCACCAGCTGAAGATTCGGGATTCGGATATTCTTAAGACAACTTTCAGGACCCGATATGGCCATTATGAGTTCTTAGTGATGTCTATTGGGCTGACCAATGCCCCAGCAATGTTCATGTATTTGATGAACAGTGTATTCCAGCCCTATTTGGACTCATTCATTATTATATTCATTGATGACATCCTGGTGTACTCTCGTAGCCAGAAGGAGCATGCTCAGCATCTGAGGATTGTATTACATAGATTGAGGGAGGGGAAGCTTTATGCAAAGTTCTCCAAGTGTGAGTTCTGGCTCGGTTCAGTAGAATTCTTGGGGCACGTGGTGTCCGGTGAGGGTATTCAAGTGGATCCGAAGAAGATAGAGGCGGTGTAGAGTTGGCCTAGACCATCCTCGACCACGGAGATTAGGAGCTTCCTTGGTTTGGCGGGATATTACCATTGCTTTGTGGAGGTATGTTCATCTATTGCATCGCCCTTGACCAAATTTACCCAAAAGGGTGCTCCATTCAGGTGGTCGGATGATTGTGAGGAGAGCTTTCAGAAGCTCAAGACTGCTTTGACCATAGCTCCGATGTTGGTTCTGCCATCAGCTTTAGGTTCTTACAGCGTGTATTATGATGCCTCGAGAGTTGGTATTGGATGTGTTCTGATGCATGAGGGTAGGGTGATTGCCTATGCCTCGCGCCAGTTGAAGACCCATGAGAAGAACTATCCTGTCCACGATCTTGGGATGGCAACCATTGTTCACGCCTTGAAGATTTGGCGTCATTATTTGTATGGGGTTCATTGTGAGATCTATATTGATTACCGGAGTTTGTAGCATCTGTTTAAGCAGAAGGATCTTAATTTGCGTCAATGGAGATGGTTAGAGCTTCTCAAGGACTATGATATCACTATTTTGTACCATCCGGGGAAGGCCAATGTGGTGGCCGATGCCTTGAGTCGCCGGGGGAGAGTTTGGGGAGTTTAGCATATCTCCCAGCAGCAGAGATACCTTTGGCATTGGATATTCAGGCCCTAGTGGGGCAGCTTATCAGATTGGATATTTCCGAGCCGAGTCGGGTATTGGCTTGTGTGGTCTCCAGGTCTTCTCTTTATGACCGTGTCAGGAAGCGTCAGTATGATGACCCTACCTGCTCGTTCTTCAGGACAGGGGTCAGCGAGGTGATGCCAGAGATGTGACTATTGGTGATGATGGCGTGTTGAGGATGCAGGGCCGGATATGTGTGCCCAAGGTGGATGGGCTTCGGGAGTTAATTCTTGAGGAGGCCCACTGCTCGCGGTACTCCATCCATCTGGGTGCCGCGAAGATGTACCAGGATTTCAGACAACACTATTGGTGGAGGCGGATGAAGAAGGATATAGTTGGGTTTGTGGCCCGGTGTCTCAACTGTCAGCAGGTTAAGTATGAACATTAGAGACCGGGTGGCTTGCTTCAGAGGTTAGAGATCCCAGAGTGGAACTGGGAGC